>OY986438.1:140210986-140498486 GCA_963920525.1 Dichetophora obliterata
GTCTTAATTCGTGTTCTTGTTCTTGACCTTATACTTGCCTAAATTTTTGTCTAAGTCCTTGCTATATCCTTGTTCAAATCCTTGCCTGAATTCTTATTAATATCTTTTTCATAATCTTTGTTCAAATCTTTGTCACAACTCTTTTCCTAATCCTTGTCCTTTTCCTTCTCCTAAATCTAGTTCAAATTCTTGTCCTAATTCATGTCGTAATCTTTGTGCTAACCCTTTTCCAAATAATCCTTGTTCTAATTCTTATCCAAATCTTTGCAAAAATCATTGTTCAAATTCTTGTCTAAGTCCGGGAATTTATCCTTGTACAAACCCTTTTTCAAATTCGTGTGTTAGTCTTTGTCCAAGTCTTTGTACAAATCCTTGTCCATATAAAGGGTGTTTTTTATAAAGTGATACAAGTTTAAATCATAATAAATCAATAGTAATATATTTTTTATATCAATGAAACAAGCTTTATTGGATAGAAAATTGTATGACATTATTGTTAAAATATAATTTTAAGCATGTAGTTGCCGCAGCTGGCTCGAACAAGGCGAAATCTGGAACACCAATTTTCACAAACTTTTCGCAGCATTTGCGACCGTATCTCGCCGATAACTTTTCGAATGTTGATTTCCAGGTGTTCAATTGCTTGTGGTTAATCGACGTAGACAAGTGACTTTACATAACCCCACAGAAAATAATCCAATGGGGTTAAATCAGACGATCTTGGGGGCCAATTAATTGGGCCATTTCGTGAAATTATTTTTTCGTCAAAAGTTTCCTTGAGTAAATCAATTGTAGCGCCCGCTGTGTGGCATGTGGCTCCGTCCTGTTGGAACCACATATCAGCAAGGTTAATGCCAGCTAATTGTGGTACGAAAAAACTTCGAATCATGTTCCTATACCGTTCACCATTGACAGTAACATTCTGACCATCATCGTTTTTGAAGACCCATGGGCCAATGACTCCGCCAGCCCATAAAGCGCACCAAACAGTCATTTTCTGTGGATGGAATGGTGTTTCGACAATGCTTGTGGATTCTCCTCACTCCAAATATGACAATTCTGTTTATTTACGTACCCATTCAACCAAAAATGGGCTTCATCGGATAATAGAGTTTTCCATGGAAATTCAAAATCAATATCAATTTGTGCTTCAGCCCATTCGCCGACTTGGCGGTGCATACGATGGTCGTTTGGCTTTAATTCCTGCACAAGTTGAATCTTGAAAGGTTTTAAGCCAAGATATTTTCGTAAAATCTTCCATAAAGTGGAAGGACACAACCCCAGTTGCTGAGAACGGCGACGAATTGATTGATAAGGATCATCTTCAATGCTTTCCTGTACAGCGGCTACAGATTCTTCAGTGCGCACTGTTCGGGGTCTCACGGGATGCACATTATCAGTAACAGTAAATGTGGTCCGAAAACGATCTATTGTTCTTCGAATTAGCAGCTCTGAAGGACGATTATGTACGTCATAAAATGGACAAAGTGCACGATAAGTTTGACGAACAGAACAATTATTTTGATTAAAAATTTCCACAATTTGCACGCGTTGCTCTAGTATGGTTGATTCAAAATAAAATGTCAAAGCAAACTAAACAAAAAACAACTATCAGCTGTTTAATGGATGGTCAAATAAAGTAATGATGTCAACTAAAAGTTGTATCACTCTATAAAAAACACCCTTTACTTGTATTACCTGCATTATTAATTCTTATACTTACAATCTTTGATTTTCCTTACTCGGCCCTATCATCAGACTTTACTGTGATACACTAACAGTAACCTTCGTGCCATGCAATATTTTCATGCACTCATGGTGCATTTACACTACATGAGGATGCTGTATTAGCGACGTCATAATTTTTGTTTTATTTTTATCATAAACCTGATGACGTCATAATTGTTATTTTATTTTTATCATAAACCTTAAATTAATAAGGTATATTAAAACATTTGCTTAATTAATTTGAGGTGTCTACCGGCCTAGAATTTTTATGAAATCGATGTTTTGTTTTTTTTTTTTGATATTTCAAAAATATAGTCTTTGTGCACATTTCCACTCGAAGGGATATGGTCGAGTCGAAGAATTGAATTATACAAAACTGTCAAGAATAAAACACATTTTCGCGTTAAGGCTTTTATAACTTGGCCGTCGATCAAATCATAACGTGGAGATTTTTTAGTATTAACCTGCTTATTTCAACTTGTACTTCTGAAGGAGTAATATGTTTAATTGGCCAGTGCGTTTGACACGGTACATCGAGAAAATTCAAGACTTTTTCAATGTCACTATTGCTATTTAGAGCAAAAGGCTGAAATGTTTGTTGCAGATGCTAAAAAAATTTAAAAATAATCTTCAAACAATTTCTAACAATAACGTTTCTGCATGATACAATTAAATGGTAGGCTCGGATCAATGTAAATAAATAAAAAGTAAAAAAAAATTGTTCAAAAATAAGCTTTTATTAAAAAAAGACGTGAACTAAAAAGAAAATAAATAAAAAAGTGCAACAAATTTTTTGGAAAAATAATCTTTTTTTAAAAAAGAAGTGAACTAAAAAGAAAAAAAAAATAATTTTAAGTGGTCATTAGGGCGGGTCAATTTGTATGGACGAATTTTTTGGTGGTCTGGCTCAGCGAAATTCGTAAAATACATGTAATTTCAAGACTTTTCTCCACTACAGCATATACAAATTCTGAAAAAAAGCTGTGCGGACTTTCGTAAATAGATTTTGTTCTCAATTATAAAATATGAATGTATGAATGTATGTGTATGAATCTATTTACGAAAGTCCGCACAGCTTTTTTTCAGAATTTGTATATGCTGTAGTGGAGAAAAAGTCTTGAAATTACATGTATTTTACGAATTTCGCTGAGCCAGAATTTGACCCGCCCTAGTGGCCATATATGTATATAGAAGGCATATTCTAGGGCCAGAAGAACCCCTCTCTTAGTTACTCATCATCATAATATAAGCGTTCCTAAATTGGTAAGTTCTAAGGACTTATATAAATTTATAATTTTTCAAAAACATTTATATTTAAAAGCTTAAGGCACCGATGTCCGCTATCCGTTATACAAGTTTGCTACACATTATCAGTGGCATGGAATCTTTTAGTAAGCTTATCTGTATATATACTGCGATCCATTATACAGGTTTACTGCTCAATATCAGTGCCTTAAGCTTTTGCCAAATATATATGTATTTGAAAAATTTTAAATTTATATAAGTCCTTAGAACTTACCAATTTAGGTATCTACACTTATATTATGATGATGAGTAACCAAGAGAGGGGTTCTTCTGTACCTAGAATAACCCTACTATACATTTATGACAAATGTCACTTTAATTTCTTTTTTCTTTTTAGTTCACGTCTTTTTTAAATAAAAGCTTATTTTTAAAAAATTTTTTTACTTTTTATTTATTTTATTTTTAGTTCACGTCTTTTTTAGACAAAAGCTTATTTTTTAAATTGTTTTTTTAACTTTTTATTTATTTTTTACTTTTTAGTCTTAAAGGTTTATTATTAACATCTTTTATTTTCTAAATTTATTTTCTAACCCCCATCTTTTACTTCAAGAAAATTTATTACCAAAATTTCAGCTGAATCCAGCTAGTAGTCTTGGAGATATAGCATTTTTTGGGCGGTAAAGGGGGTGTGGCAAAAATTTTTATCATACTATTGCATTGTCACCAGACTTACATATGTGTGTTAAATTTCAGCTTAATGGATACCAGCAAGTTTGCATAATTGCGACAAATGGTTTCCAAATTTTGACGGACATACATACATACTAGGGAAGTCAATCCCGGGATCCCGAAATACGGACGATCTAAGCCCTTTGAAATCCCGGGATTGTCTTTCCTGGATCCGGGGATTTTTAAATAAAAAACTTCTATTACAAAAGTTCATGTAAATGCAAATATTTCATTTTAAGTTAATATGAATATAGAATTAGAAAAAACTTTTATTGAGGCTGAAAAAGATTGTTAGGACGTTGAGTGTGAATCACTGGAGCAAAGACTTTGCAAAATCCTATAAGAATTTGCAACATCGGGTAGTCAGCTATGTATTTAAAAGTTTTCAGATATTCTAACATAGGAAATAATTTTGTTATATGGTGAAGGCAAACTTATTAATTGCTTACGACTATTGTACAACTATTTTTCCAATTAGCATAAAATCAGTACGGTGTTTCTCATCAGCGGGTTATATTTGTAATAATATTTGTAATAATATTATATTTGTAATAAATGTATACTTTAAAAATAATTAAAACAAAAAGATTAATTTTGAAAATTCTTTTCCAACCTTAATTTGCGTTAAACACAAAAAACATAAGGACGTTGTACAAAAAAAAGTGTACCATTTATATGGTAATACCTTAAACTGTCCTGTCTTTTTAATATTTTTTGTTCTTTAACCCTTTCAATTTCTAGGCTAAACTAAGAACAAAATATTTTTTGAGGTAATATTCCTATCATTTAGGTCATTAAAAGATGAAAAAACATTAATTTTATTCTAACATGCGCTACTTTCGTTTTGCAAGCTTGTACAAAGAATATATTGTTTTGCTCCTGTTCGGAACAAAGTCTTTTTTTAATCTTTTAAAGGTTTCTCAACCCTTTAGATCTTTGTTTTTTAAACCCTCTTAATATTCTTATCATTAAAGTCATAAACAGATGAAAAAACATAAATTTGATCTTCGTCCGGTTGATTTTTTCTTATAAAATAGGCCACACAATTTTTTTTTTACTTTTCTTCTACACAAAAACGAAAATCCAACTGACTTTAATGTCAAATATATCTCTAAATTTATTTTTATCATGTTGGTTCATCTTTTTTCATAGATTTCATAGAACCAAATGATTTGATTAAAAAAAAAGATTTGCAAAATAAAAACATATAAAAATTACTGAATTGTCCAATATAGTGGGCAAATCTAGTCAAAGGGTTAAATTAATACAATGTGCTAGCCATTGATATTATTTATGTTTTTTGTGTTAATTAACAATAAGAGTATTCACAATTGTGTACTATAGTAGTATGGTTTTTTTTGCCATAGTTGCAAATCACAATATGAGCACCCTTCAAAATAGAATTTCTGGTTGTTACTATGCAAATACATTAACTATCCAATTTGATATATTTTATTAATATATGGCATAAAAAAGTGTAACTTGCATTTTAGGCTTTTTCTATTTTTGCAATTAGAAAATAACTGCCAACCGATTAGTTGTTTATGGAACTTTAAAAACCCCGTTCCGTTAAACATATCATTGGGCTACTTAAAATAAGCACACTTTGGTTTTTAGAGATTTCATGTAAAACAAGAAAAAATATAAAAACCACTCAGTAAAGTGTGGTACAACAACGCGGGGTTTAATTATTGAAAACCACGCAATTGTGAATATTCTTAATGTGTTTTGTTTTGTTTTTGTTACTATAAAATACATAAAGAAATAAATTTATAATTTCAAGTAACAAATAACAAAAAATTGTAATAAAAACGTTTTGAATTATTTACCATTTTCAATCCCAAACTAATCCCGGGATCCCGGGATTTAGACTTTCAATACCGATAATCCCGGGATCGAGAAAAGCTGCCGGGATTGGACTCCCTAATACATACATGCAGATATATATATAATATATATTATATATATATATATATATATATCTGCGGGTCAAATTCTGGCTCAGCGAAATTCGTAAAATACATGTAATTTCAAGACTTTTTCTCCACTACAGCATATACAAATTCTGAAAAAAAGCTGTGCGGACTTTCGTAAATAGATTCATACACATACATTCATACATTCATATTTTATAATTGAGAACAAAATCTATTTACGAAAGTCCGCACAGCTTTTTTTCAGAATTTGTATATGCTGTAGTGGAGAAAAAGTCTTGAAATTACATGTATTTTACGAATTTCGCTGAGCCAGACCTCCAAAAAATTCGTCCATACAAATTGACCCGCCCTAATATATATATATATACATACATACATACATATATATTATATATATATATATACATACATACATACATACTTACGAACGAAGCAAATTATAATCAGCTTATAATCAGCCCCGTAGTTTTGAAGATATAGGATATTTACTTATTTGTGGGCGGTAAAAGGGGGTGCGGCACAATTTTTCCCTGAACCATCCTCTACTGGAAGGAAATTAACTGTCAAAATTTTAGTTGAATCAGCCCCGTAGTTTTGGAGATATAGCATTTTTATTGATTTGTGGGCGGTTAAAGGGGGCGTAGCCAGAGGTCTTTCATAAACCCCATGCTTTATTTGATGAAATTTTACTGTTTAAATTTTAGCTAAATCAGCCCCGTAGTTTTAGAGATATAGCATTTTTATGGGTTTAGGGGCGGTAAAATGGGGAGTGGCAAAAATTTTTCCTTAATTATCCTCTACTCGAAGGAAATTTACTACCAAAATTTCAGCTGAATCGTCCTTGTAGTTTTAGAGATATAGCATTTTTATTGATTTTTGGGCGGCTAAAGGGGGTGTGGCAAACATTTTATCATAATATTACATTGTCACCGGATTTACATATTTATGCTAAATTTCAGCTTAATCGGATACCAACAATTTATCGAAAAATGGCTTGCAAATTTTGACGGACATACATTCTAGGGATGGCAATCCCGGGATCCCGATCATTTTTAAGACCCGAATATCCCGGGATTATTAGATTCGAATCACGGGATTGTTGAAAACAATTTTTTTAATATCTAATTTTTCTAGAATCTAATTAAATCTAAAATTTTTCAAACTACCATCACTTATATCTCCCTTTCAACGATCAACGATCGAACTAACAAGAGTTGAGGCGGAGCGGTGCTTCTTCTCTGCAGGTCTTATATGCAATAAATTAAGTTCTAAGTTAGGGGATAAAAGCATTAATGCTTTAAGTTCCTAAAGATCGTATTTTGATCAAAAGAAGGAATATTTTGACTAAGTTCTAAATAGAAAGAGTATTGTATTTATTTTTTACTTAAATGTATTGAATTTTTTATTTTAATTTGAATGTGCTATAGCATTAAAATAAAAGAGAGGTTTAAGGTCAAAGCGGTTAAAATTAAGGCATATTTTAGAAGATGTTTTCTAAAAAATTATATTACATACACAAAAAATTTAATTTGCATGTTAATTTTACATCATCACGCTGATCGCCTGAAAATGAAATATTTTTCGAAGAAAGACTCTTGAATGCACATCTTTTACCAAAATGGAAAATTAAGAAAATTACGAAGCGTGGAAAAAAAGTGGAAAAAAGTGATATTATATTTGACCATATTGTTGCTTGTAAAACCAAGAAAAATTTTCCAAAGACGCTCATTTTAGTAAAAGATGTGCAGAATTATAATGGGAACAGATTAAAATAAATTTTCATTGGTCGATTAGTTTGTTTTTTTTTTGTTTTTAGTAGTGTAGCCAGTTTTGAAAAAGTATGTAAAAAAAATTTACCTTTAAAACAATTGCTGTTTAAATACTGATTTAAAATAATTTTATGTAAGCAGTTACTGCTAAAGCTTAGTATGCTGTAGGAAAAAAAATTTTTAGGCATTTAATTCTACACGCAAAATTTTGGTGTAGACTCAAAATTAACACATACTTACCATAAAGTGTTTGTTGAATGCTTTAGTTGAACGTTATTGTTGAATGTCAAATTTCCACGCCAATTCAATGTACGGCCATATAAAAGGCAGCGAAATTTTGACATTTTAACTCTCCAATCATGGTTGTGAACGTGGCTGCATTGAACAATTTTTTCGGTTCAACAGCGTACTAACCAACGAAAAACAAATTTCACTGTCAAAAACGCGATGAACTTCTTACGGAAGATTTTTTCGCTTTTACAGCATACTAAGCTTAAACCGAAAATATGTTATAAATTACTGAAGATATATGATTGGTCAAATTTTATGTTTGGTTTTTTTTTTGTAGAATTGGTACAAATTGTGCTTCTTTGTTAAATCAATTTAATACAGAGTATGCACTATAAAAGATTAGATGTGAATGTGTTGCACTGTTTGGCAAAAAAATAACGAAATAAAAACTTCTTGAATTTTGGGACGATCCCGGGATCCCGGGATTGTATTTTCAGATCCCGAATATCCTGGGATCGAAAAAACTCCAAAAATTGCCATCCCTAATACATATATACGAACGAAGCAAGTTAAAAAAAAGCTTATAATATAATAGCATTTTTTTTTATAATTCTAATTTATTTTTATAATTCTAAAAATATAAAAAATAACTATATTTTTAAAATAATATTTCAGCTTTAAAGTCAAAAAAGTTGATGAAGTAACAGGTTGCAACAACAACAAGTTCTTAACAGAACAAAAGCTGTCAAAGTGGATGGACTGCAAAGGCCACAGAAGAGATGTAACAATCATCGAAACAGCTCTCTAGTCTGCTTGGACATATTTCGTTTTGTCATTGTTAGGGAGATTTGCGTAATGAATAAACTTACTCGATCTCATAAACATTTTAATACAAAAAATTTTAACTTATTTAAATTTGTTGCATATTCATTAATTTATTTAATTTTTGGCGTTTCTCAACCAACCCCTACTTGCATAAAAAGTGCACTTATACTACGAACCCTTGAGTATGCTTCATATGCCATTCCTAATGCAAATTCCTTTTTTCCAATATCGACAATTGGAATTTGAATTAGGAATATGCCATACTAATCCATAATTAGTATTATAGATAATTTCCAATATCTATGAATACTAATCGCATAAGCAAGTTGTAGTGGAATTTGCTTGCGAGTAAAATTGTTCGAACCTTTTTTAAATGATACTACAACTCGAGGAATAAGTAACACATTAGAGTTGTTGTATTTTGGTCCAGAATATTTGGGAAACTTGACCAAAATGTACAAAGGAAATTCTTCTATAAATCGGCACTTTTGCAATGGTTATAAACAATTTCAACACCTCACCGAGTAGTAAAAAGATTTTGCCTCAAAATAACTTGTGCACCCTTACATAGATATAACTTTGGGCTTAAACCTCTTGCATCTTATTAAGATTATTGAGCGGTCATAATCCCAAATGAGGGTTCTGACCTCTTGGGATTAAGCTCGATTTTAAGAGGTCATAATCCCAAGTGGTTTCAACAAATTCTGATATCTGTGTCGATAAGCAATAACTGCTTAAGTCTGATTTCAAAGTTTCGAGAAAACTTGCTTCAAAGTTTTCAATCGCCATTTAAGCTATATGAAAGGGTCTTTTAATTTTGTGCCATAACTTTGGCTAAGGTCATGCTAAAAGCTCCAGATTTTGTTCGCTTATAGCGCTTTATGCGTGAAACACAGCTACATCAATAACTCAGATCAGTCTTAAGTCGACTTAAGAAGCTGTCATAATCCCAAATTCAATTTTTGGGATTATGTCCCCTTTTTTTGAAGACATAATCCCAAATTTGAAATTTGGGATTATGTCCCTTGGGGCTATGTCCCAGCATCTATAAATTTAATTAGAAAATAAACATTATAAATATTTACTTTTAACATGAAAACATTCATCATTCGCTGCCGAAAATATTACAAGCAATAGCAGCACCGCATGCCAAAATCGATAGCTGCTGCTGTACAGCCTGCTTGAAAAATGTTAAAAAGCGACAGCAACAGCAAGAAGACGACTTTAAAATTCGATAGCTTGCTGTTGCTGTGGCTTCGATAATGTTCCAAAATTACAGCACGACTGAAAAACCGAACGCTCGCTGCCGCTGAAACTATTTGTTTCCTTCGAGTTTGCAGCCGGAGCATAGTTTATTTATGGAAAATTGCAAAATAAATTGCAGCCAAAGTAAAAACTTTGATGCTTTTGCTAATTTGGCAGCAGCAATTTAAACCCTGAACAATAGTATGCATCAAAGTCATAAAATAACAGGTGATCCCGTAACGCCTAAGGGTGCGAAAATCCACCCCTCCACCTTCCATACGATTTTTTGCTTCACTCGACCAGCTCTTTCACCACCGTAAATATTCGTACTCTTACACTGGACACTCTGTTTATGTATTTTTGTTTTGTTTGTATAGAAATATGAATGGTGCGATAAATTTTCATTAGATTAAAATAAATTACTTACAATACAAAAGGTACAAAAACGCCAAATTAATAATCAATTAATAAAAATTTATGCGAAATATTCTAAACACTAGCACTTTTCACTATTATTGATATTTTCTAATCGTACACCGACAAACAAACGCGAACTTGTTCTTCCATGTCGATCGATTTTTTGACAGATATATAAATTTGTTTTGTTTGCACAACAAAAGCAATAAGAAGCAGTAAGTTGATGCAAAGTGAATTCAGCGAACAACAATAACAACGAAACATGGAAATATATTTTCAACTAACGTATAAACTAAATAGAATTTCGAAATTTTGGCTTCGTTAGGAAATAATATCAGAGGCGTAAAACAGTTTAGAAAAAACAATTTTAAAATCGGTCATCCCATTTAGAAGTTATGCTCTGTCCAACATTTTTCAAACAAGCTGTTCCAATAAATAAAGATTAATATAGTTTCCCAATCGTCAAGTTTTCTGACAACAAGGGTGTAAGGGCCCTAACCTTCATAAATGATGAAGGCTTCAACAACAATAACAAAATTTAAGTTCAAACAGCGTATTTTGAGCCTACTTTTTGCTCAAATTTGGGCCTACCTCGTAATTCTAACATGCCTTTTTTCAATATCAACGAAACAATTTTCAATATGGATCATTTGACAGTGAAATAACAGGCAACAAATATGACCTTTTTCCAACAATTTATTCCCTGATATTAATTGATTTTATCTGATATTTAAAAATTAAAACTAATAGCTAAATTCAAGAGCTATAATATTGTAATAATTTTGACATTAAAAATCCACATATCATATTAGTACAATTACATTCTTTAATTAAAACCCCTCGAATGGAAAATCCTGGCTACGGCCGTGACTTAAGCTGCAATGAATATGGAAGAATTAACCTCACTGATACCTTGTCAGCTGATGTATAATGCGTTACACTCAGTTATGCCAAACAAGTTATGATCTTCGGCACAATGACTCGTTCTGCCTTGTAGCAGTGATATGTGTACCGTGCCAAAGTGACTTACAATTTCAAAGAATAATTTTTTCATGAATCTTATATGAAAAAAAAATCCTAGAGTGACTTTGATTAGTTTTGCTAGTTGTCCAAATTGTTTGATTTTTTAGATTTAGATTTTTTTATCGAGTCCTTGGAAAAAATATCCTAACAACTTAAAAAGAAAATAACGGAACAAATAAACAGTAGAATTACACTAAAAATAAACTATTTAACAATTCTTTAAAACATTCTTTAGACATTGAAAAATCAAGCAGAACTCGAGACGATATATCAATATATAAAGACAGAACTCTTTGAAATGGCTCATTACGAGCATAATTAGACCTATGAAATTCAATAAAAAACTTTAAAACGTCGCAACTGTCTTGAAAAGACTAAACTTTTCTCCGTAAATGTAAAGTCTTAATGCCTAAAAACAAGCATCTAACATTATACGCGGGAAAATCTTCACGACAATACAATGACCGAGGTGCAAATTTTTTATTATTAAAAATGTATTGGTTTAATTATTATATATAAAAATGTATTGGTTTATTATTATTATATATAAAAATGTATTGGTTTATTATTATTATTAAAAATGTATTGGTGTACAATATGACACAGTCTTTTTTAGCACTTCATAGAGATTAACATAGTTGGAGTAAATAAATTAAAACAAAATTTTAAACTTAAAGTTACATCGCTGCGAGTTATATGTAGAGTAGTTTTAAACAAATGATATGGAAAATTAACACATAGTAAAATATTTCAAAAACAAGTTAACATTATTATTAAGCATCTAAATATATTTTTGTAAAGATTACTGAAAATAGACTACAGATTTTGGAGTATACACAGAAAAAAAGGAGTAGAAATTTTACCTGAAAATGTAGAAAACTCTACTAAATTAATCCGGTGATTTTCAGTCAACGAATTTGTTTAGGTGCTCTATAAATTTCAAAATGCTAAAATATTGGAATTGAATTAGGTACTCTAACTGCGAGAGTAAATAAAGCACCGAAGTTTTTAGGTGTATTTTCAACCATAAAATAGATAAGACACATAATTAATTAGAAGAATTGACAATTTATTTTTGAAGCAATGTCCACTTCAGAGTAAGTAAGCCACCCACTAAGTGTAGAAAAATTATCTTTTTATTTAGATGGCAGTGCCCATGGCTGAATTATACAAGGTTAAGTAACTAAGAAACTGTTCTCTTTGTATGCTCTTTGTCAAAAAAACAACAACAAAACTTGGATCGGCAAATGTCAAAGTAAAAGAAAAAGGTAAGTAAGCAATCAATTTAAATTTCTGAGGAGCGAATTGTGCTGTTGACACCATCGGTCTGTTAACGATCCCAGGTACAAATCAAAGTATTTACCACCATCAAGGGGATGTTATCTTGGTCGGTCCAGCAACAGCTCTTCACAGCAATGGCAACGTTAGACACATGGAAGAGTGTCATCATTCTCGTGAACTTCGCTGGTAAACAGGCAACGTGAAACAACTCGTGGCTTGCCATCATAAATGTCCTTAATTTTACACAGTTTTGTTCTGCCATCTTGGCAAGATCGTCATGGTAAACGCCAGCAGCGCCAGATAGCATAATGCATGATGCTTTGTAATGGTTTTTAATGTAGTCACTCAGGTCGGACTGGCCAATGGTTTCGATGTTCTTAGCTGAGCTGCCACAAAGCTGAGTGTTCGATTATTAAATCAAATTGAAACAGACAATCTTTCTTTTTATTTTAAACTTCAATCAATTATTTCTAATTTGAAATAAAAATGAAAAGTAAACAATACTTTAGAGAACTGAAGTTTTTCACTTGTGGATTGCAGAATGTCAAAGTAAAAGAAAACTACACCACACAGCTGTTTTTGACATCCGGCGACATATTTGCGCTCTCAGCTTACTCAACCTTATAATAATTAAACCATGGCAGTGCCTACATAAGAGTAGAAACAGCAACTACATATTTTCACAAAATCAACTCTTTATTTTGATAGCATATCTACTCTAGAATTGGAAAATCAACCACTTATTTTAAAAAATTCGTCTAATTATTAAGATGGCTTTCTTACCTAAGAATAGGAACGGTACCTAAATATTTTAGAAAAATAAACTATTTATTTTGATACCATATCTACTTTAGAGTTGAAAAACAACTACTTATTTTAGAAAATTCATCCAATTCCTTAGATAATTTTTCCACTTTAATGTAGTTAAGGAAACTTAATTTTTGGAGTAAATAGCCAACTAAATGCATAAACCAATCGAAATAAATAAAATAAAGATGAATAAGTTTTGAAATTTAAAATGTGATTTTATTACCTATTATTTTTTTAAATCACTTATATGACTTATATGACTAATTACAATAATAATTATTTAAACATAATATTTTTAATAACAAAAACATTGCAAAATCAGGTGCAAATAACTGTTCACAAGAAAAAAGAGTTTTTCTGAGTTTATATAAGACAAAGTGATTAAATCGTTAATAATAGTTAGCACATGATAACAACAATAAAAAGTTTCATTAAAAATAGGTTTTTCTTTCGTATTATTAAGTGATTCAGGAGATACATTGTTTTTCAACCACATCTCATGGCCAGCAATTTCTCCATCTGATTGTTCTATAGCTACTGAGTTGAAAATTGTTAGTAGAGGGTCAAATAAATAGAAATAATCTTTTAAAATAAATTATTTTTATATCTCCAACCAACCTTGTATATTTATTCTTGTGTTATTTCTTCGGGGGCTGCTGCTCTTTTTAAATTATACCTACTTTTAAAAAACCCTATTTCCTATATTTTTTGGAGAGGGCGTAATACCTCTCCGCTAACTTTCCGCGTGTCCCTTTAAAACCAGTGTATACATACTATACTTTGAATTAAAATAATATTATTTTGTTTTTGAAAATGTAAGATTAAAGAGTGCACACGATAAACTTTTTAATAATTTTGGAGGCGGAGAAAATATTCTTGCCACGCAAGATATATTCAACCTGTTAGAAGTCACTTGTCAAAATCAGCACTTGTCAAAATCAGCTTTTTAAGAATAAAAGCAAAGCAAATAAAAAAACTTGCAAATTATAATATACCAGGTGTTTGACAGCTTCGGTACCTATATATCATGTTGAATATACAAGGTTTGCCACGTATGAAACGAGGAATATTAAATCGCTGTCTCAATTTTATTGTGTACACTCCCTGACATACTTTATTTGCACATTTAAATAAACTTATTATTTGTTCTGCAGCTATTTCAAAGTCCTTTTTTGAAATCTTCCTATTTGATATAGCCAATTTTCCGCAACTATTGTAACAAGCAAGTGCCGTTCTTCAGTTGAAAACGCTCCGTTTTTTTTTAAATTCAATATAATCCCTTTCCCGCAGCATGGAATAGATTACTCAAGTTCTAAAAAAAATATAAAATAACCACATTCTTATGAATATTGTGTTTTAATCACATGAGTTTTTTTTACAGAACTTGACGAAAATTTAAATTTCAACGGATTTGAAAATGGAATAAAGAGAGAAAAATATTAGGTGTCTTAAAATATTATTGCTTAGCCACTAGAAAAATTGCGCGATTTGTTTTATTAACACTTTCTGGCCAAAGTTATCACAATATAATATAATTATGTAAAATAGTGAATACAAACCATATTCGCTAGAGACTTCATAAAAATTTAATGAAAATTAAATTTAAAAAATTTTGTGCGAAGTTTTCGGTCTTTTTTAAAAATCCAAACATTAAGTAGATAGTAAGGATTAAAACTAATTTCAAAAAACTTAAGCCATTGTATTAATTCAAGTGACATTTAAAGAAATTTTACCGATTTGGCAAAGTCACTTTGTTAGAAAGGAAGGCGTGGTTTTCATACGATTTGGCGCATTTTCGAACTTGATCTTTATATTGAATGAAAAACTTATACATACGTATTTTGAATTTCGTTAAGATAGCTGTAACATAACGGCTGTTTTCGTGATCACAGACAGACAGACGAACAGACGGACATAGCTAAATAAAGTCCCAATATAAAAAAGGGATTGTTAGCGACATTTCGCTGAAATTATTCTAGTATAAATACCTGTGAAGTCAGGAATATGCTCCTCCAGCCCCCAATCCCACAGGAGCTTCATCATCTGGGAGCAAACGTTGATTGTTGGCAGAACAATTATTTGGTCCGCCTCCATTGCCAGTAGTATAAGGGAATAAAATTTATTTATCCGATAGATGTTAAGTTTAGAATGTTTTTTTTAGTATGTTTTTTTTTCAATGAAACGTTCGATATTATTTGAAAAAAATGATTGTTGAAAAATTATTGAAAAATGTTTTAAGAAAATTTCAAAATAATTTTATTTTTTATAACAAGTGAAGTACGAATTCAACAACTTGCATTGGGTAAAATATATAAAAAATTTGGTTATTTTCTAAACAAAATTTCAGTCGAATTTACAGTTTTTAATTTGGTGAAAACCCTAATGCATGATTGTTTTATTAACTGTGCAAGTAGAAAAGTTGCCGAAAAGATTAAGTGAAGTAGAAAATTTCAGGTTACCTAATCAAGTTTAGGTAATAAATCAATTTTTTTATTTTCTGTGTAGAGAAAAAGGAATAGATAAAGTAATGAAAAATAATAGATTTATTGATTTAAGGAGCTAAAGTACTTAAATATATCATGTTTGAAGCTGGTTCGTGAGGCAGTTCCTTTTAAAGAATTAGGCAATGCATTCCACTTTCTAATGGTGCTGACAAAAATGAAAATACAACTGTTCAGATATTGTACCCTAGAACTACATCATCAATGTTATATGCGGCATGATTAATTTTAGTATAACTAGTCTGCGACGAGTTTCAAGAGGCGTGTAGTCCGAAGAGGTGCGTAAGTAACGTAATGCCCCATATATTCTACCTATTGTGTTGTTAACATGGTCCGTACAAGTAAGTTTTGAATTTTATTATAAATTCTAAGTTTTTCGCTTTGTCCACAAATTTAATTTGGTCCACTCCAAAAAACAGGGGAGGGATATCAATGAAGCACGAGTTATTTCTTGAAACGGGCAGTATACTTGTTTTTAGGGGATTAATACGTAGTAAGTTAGTAACAGCCCAGTTATTCAATAAGTTTAAGTCAAAGTTGAGTCTAAAGGTTAAGTCTTAGATGACTTAAGAGTCTAGTAGGTCGAGAGAGATAGAGCTGAATGTCATCAGCATAAGCATGAACAGTTGCATATTTACAGATGAAGAAAATATCATTGATGAAAATGCAGAACAATAGTGGGACCAGAGGGCGGATATTGAAAAACGCTAAAGCTAAATCTCCACCGCTAAAGCTAAATTTATAGTTTTTAGCGATATTGCTATTCTGAAAAACTCCATCGCTTATTTTCATGCTAAAAATTTAGAGACTGAACGAGCTTTTAACGAAGAATAAAATTTAAGCTGTCATAGCTAAATTTTTAGCGATTGCTGCGATTCTAAACTTTTTTTTAGCGATTTACAGAAACTCTAATTTTATTTTTAGCTATAATTTTAGAGTCCAATATTTTGTTGCCGCTAAGTTTAAAATTAAAAGGTTTTTTAATTAAAATCGTAATTTTTGATATATTTATTAAGAAAAATTAATGCTTTGTCTCTTTTGAATGTTTTCAAAGAAAAATATACCAATTTAAAGCACTTTTCCGAAAACTTGCTGTTTGTATTTATCAGTTGTATTAATGTTAGGGGTATTCACGTTTCAGTGCACTTGCCTGTGCAGTTGAGGACTTCTGCAGTTGTGCAGTTAGGTTTTCGTAAACAAACTACATTATACGGAATAATGCAGTTAGTTTGCAATTAAGTCATTAATTGACAAGAAATTTTGCACCTAATTTTTTCTGAGTGCAAAATTTTGAAGAATTGAATGAAACCTAAGCCTCCAATAAGCCACGACTGTTTCGGTATTTAAAGTTGAACCAGTCAAAATAAATCCTTTCTAGTTTTTACATAGTTTTATTCTATGACAACACGAGAATATTTAATGAAAAATCATAAAGTAACCACATACCATAATAATAATAATACCATAATAGCCACAAACTTTTAAGTATGTTAACTTAAGTTTATTTAAAATTTTTTCAAATAACTGAATGTTTTTATTTTGCACTTTTTATTTAGATATTGGTGCCGTTAGTATTTTAAAAATAAGAAACAAGCTTATTTTAATTATTATATTAATTTAATTAAGATTCGAAAGAAACTTTAAAAAGTTTTCGAAAAACTTTTCACTCGGATGATGAATTTTTGACAGTCGGAAGTAGAATTTTTGATATCAGTGAGGTGAGTGTTATTGTCAAAACTTCATGTAGCCCCGGGGACTAGTAGAAGTTTTGACAACCGGCACAAGAATTTTTGAGTGAAGCAAAAGGGTTGTGCTTTACCCCTACAAAATTGTTAGTATCAGTGTTTTGCTGTGTAGTTTTTCTGAAAAAAGTAGTTTTATTTATGTTTCCGTATAAAAAGAGGATTATGCTTTGCTTTTAATATTTAGAAAATATTTATTTTTAGGCTAAAAATGCAGGCTTGAGGAGCAATTAAAAAGCATGGAGTCACTTCAGCCGTCTTTTATTTATTTTAGTGTCAATAAAAATTGCTACAATTCTTTTTTAAGAATTTTAAAACTAGGCCAGCCTTAGGAGCTAAAGAGTTTAAAATAAATATTTATGTTAAATTTGGAAGTTCATTACTTCTGATATACGCAATGTATTAAGTTTTTTCCTTACTGCATTCAACTTGCAAAACTAATATATTGAACATACTTTTTAAATATTTATAAATGTGGCCGATAAAGAGTTAATACGTGTTCAAGGATGTTTTATGGTTAGCTGCTTGATCGACTGAGTATAAGTCAATATTTTCTTTCGTATTACAGTCGATTGAGCTCAAAATTTGGCAGTAAGTGTATTTCGGGTATGGCAACCTTTATGTATAGTGCGATTTTTATCCTCGCGTATAGTTAAGGTTAAGGATTTTTAGGTCCAGTTGACAAGAAAACTTTAACACTGACTTTTTTTACTACAGTATATTTTATAAGTGGAGTAAAATCTAAACATATAATTTTGAAACAGGTTTTCAATTTATCCATCTCTAAGCTAATTAGATAAAATACATACAACAAAATAATCATGAATAAAAATTGTAATTTCTTACAAATATTTAATGTTTACACAAGTTTTAGTTTTATAAGTTATTTTACTTAAAACAGTTATATTCCTTGTAGCTCATAATATCATTTTGAATACAAAAATAATTTGTAGTAGTAGTGGCAGTAAAATCTGTCTTAAAATCTCGTTTTTTTCGCTGAGAAGACGTCGAAACATAATTGGATAACATTTTCGGGTTTCATTTGCCACAGCAAAAAATGACAATTTAAATACAACAGATAGAAATTTTTTTCAACTCAACATTTTCTTTCCTATAGAACCAATAGTGAAAAGTTTCCAAATGGCACACAGCCATAACCACATCAATTTTTTGACAGAAGAATCGCTAAAACAACGCTTCCTGTGGCGAGTAGTAGAAGCAACATTTTTAGCTAGGCGATTTGAAACTCAGAATCGCATTTTAGCGAAATCGCTAAGGAATTGAACGAAGCATTTTTTTAGCATTTAAGCGATACAGATTTAGCTTTAGCTAGGCGATTTTCAGAATCCGGCCTCAGAAGAGACCCTTGAAGAACTCCAGCAACAACCGGCCTGAGTGATGAGTAAGCATTTCCCACTTTAACACGTTGCATTCTCCCTTCCAGGTAGTTCGAAACTAAATTTACAGCAGTATAACTAAACATGAAGTAGCTTCTAAGCTTTTGACAAAGAAGATTATGATTAACTGAATCGAATGCTTTAGAAAAGCCTACAAGGCAAAGAAGTGTCAGAAAGTTTAGGTCGTAAGAAATTCTGATATCGTCAATGATGTTAACAGCAGCCGTAGAACAACTGTGGCCAGTTCTAAAACCAGACTGCAGCGGCGGTAACAACTTAAATGTATTAAGGTGGTCAGCGATTTTGGTTGGCCATAATGCATTCCAAAACCTTTCCTAGCGCAGGTAGTATACTAATAGGTCTGTAGTCATTGGGTACAGAAGCAGATGCAGATTTTGACACCGGCAGGAAATCGGGAGCTAGCTAAACAATGATTAATTATGTGCGTTAACAGAGATATATTATATATGGCAAGACTAGTTTTATAAACTTAATCGGCATTCCATCAATTCCAACAGCATTCGAAGTTATCTTTATTATACATTTATCAACAAAAATATTTACTTACTGAGACAAACTCAAAAGAAGGAAATGAAGAATTTGTAATCAGCATTGGTAACTCAGCACTGTGGATTGGAGTTTCAGAGCTGGGGTTGACACTTTCTAAAAAGAAATCATTAAATCCATTTGGATCAAAATTGCACTCACTAATATTTTTACTAAAAACTCTGTATCTTTTTATATTATGCCATAACTGTTTGGATTTTAAGTTAGGATTAAGTTTTGAATTATAAAAATTTATTTTAGCTTGTCTGATCATGATAGTAGCAGCATTTCGAGCTCTTCTAAACTCATCTCAATTAGCATTAGAAGGATTTATTTTCCATTTCGAGTGAAGTTTATTTCTTAACCTAATAGTCACTAAAACACGATTCGTAAACTAAGGACAACAATTATTAGAAACCCGAACTGTACGTAACGGAACAAGACGAGCAAATATCACATCTAATTTATCCTCGAAAACTTTAAGGGCCAGTTTTTCAGTATGAGTTTAAACTTTAGTTAAATTAAACCTAGCTTAACTCACCAAAATTAGACGTTTACATTTGGTTGATCTAGATATGTTAGCATTCGTTGAAATTAAATTGACTTAAATTATCATATAATATGTTTAATTTATGCATAAACCGAGTTTAATCGTCCAATTTTGGTGAGTTAAGCTCGGTGAGTTAGGCTCTTAATTTGACTAGAATTTTAATTCGTACTGAAAAACTGACCTTAAGTTTATCATTGACAGAATGAAAAAACCAGCAATCGATCCAACTCATAGCAGATAAATTAAGAAATAAAGTGGAAGAGTCAATTGATTTAAAGTCGTAGTACGCAAAATAAACAGGAGAAATTCTACCAATACTAATATTAAGTGAACAAAACACTAAGTCATGATCTGACAAGAAAGTAATTTGATCGAATTTAAGAAGAAGAGATATATCAGAAACAAGACAAACATCAAGCTGGCTAGGCTCACAGTCACGCATATAGCGAGTGGGAAAGTTATTATTAGCAATTTGCAGACCACACAAATAAGATAGGTAATAGAAGTTATCAGTGGCAGAATTATTGTGCAGTAAGTCAACATTAAAATCACCACAGACATAATAGAAATCATAATCAACAATTATACTTTTAAGATCAGAAAAGAAAGGTTCAAGGCTATGGCATCGATGAGGGTTATAAACACATGATACTAAAATTTTTGAATTTTTATCAAAAATTTCAACATCGAGGAACCCACAAACATCATTACACTTATTGACAAATTTAACATTGAAACTCGACTTACAACACACAGCTACACCACCTCCTCTTCTACCGCATCTGTCACTGCGAAAAAGTTTAAAACCATTGAAGTTATAATAAGCATCAGGAATTTCACACTTAAACCAAATTTCTGATACGCAGACAACATCAACCGGCGAGTTTTCAAAAATGTATCTAGCATAGTCGATTTTTAAACCATTTAAGCTCCTTGCATTGAAATGAGTTACATTTAGACCATTACGCTGCTTACACAGAACATTAACTAGAGCTTTATAATTATCCACAGCACCATTAGATGAAACATCACAATTCATATACAAAAAACCACACAACAAACCAACTAATAGCATGCTATAGCAATTAAGTAGGAAAGAAACTAATAGAAAATAGATATTATTTATTTTAAGAGATACAAGTCTTAAAATAAATAATGAGATTAAAATAATAAGAGAAAGCTATAGGCTAAGAGAGTGAGGTAGAAAGCAAAGATAATGAAGGAAGGTATACATGATAACAAATACTAATTAATAATCACTCAAGATAACTTTAAAATAAATACAAAAGACTGCAAATAAATACAAAATACTAGATTATGGTTTCAGCAACGCAGTCCACGCTCTTTTTGTTATTGACCAATTTGACCTCACCATCACGAGATGCCCTTACAAACACACGCCCACGCAGAGTAAAGACTACTACAAGTTTGTTATCTCGCTTTAACCGACTAGCATAGTGCATAAGTTCTCGATTTGTTTTGGTCAAGCTTTCGTAGATGTAGAATTTATCAGCTCCCCCACAACCTATGTCCATGAGTAAGAGCTGCCGCCTGTTTGTTTTACGAAAAGCGGCAATAAGAGCCTGAACAGAATCAAAAATCGTTGCGATCGACGATTCGTTGTTGTTGGAAAATACATGCAAAATACGCAGCTCGTTTTCTGCAACGATAAATCGCAGACTTAGAATCTATGCTATTTCGATCGTCGGTCGCATCGATTTTTCATTCTGTTCAGGCTCTAACTTTGATCAGACAATTGCGATCATATGTTGACACAAGCTTAGCTATGATCATAGCATTTCGCATGTTGTTTTTGGTTTTTACTCTAAATATGTCTCGCAGTCTAAATTTCTTGCATTTAACAAGTGAACAAACTTTGGTAAATATTCCGCTAAGACTCTCATCTGCCGCAGAAGGGATTCCGTAAATCATGAACATCAGTGGAAATAGCATTACTCTCAAAGTTTTCCCACTGCGACTTCAGCACTCTCACTTCATCATTTAGAATTGTAGAGCTTTTAACTCAGCATAGGCTTTGTGTGTATTCATCTGCTTTTTCAATTCCTGGACATTCTCTTTTAACATACCTAGCTCAGAATATGCAACTTCAACCACGGAGACTCTTTCATTTTGTGAATCTTTTTTGAATTTGTTTGTTCCAATCTCAACGTGTGAACGGATTAATGCGGATTCCAAACGAAAGATGAATATTCTACTATAGATCTTACAAAGGAATTAAACAATGACTTTAAGGTGTGAGGGTCAGAGAATTCTAAATTATTTCTACGGATGAGCGCAAGTAAAGAGTAGGCTTTAGGTACTATAATAGTTAACGTGTTGATTAAAAGTGAACTTAATATCAAAGATGACACCAAGGTCTTTGATCGATTGAACAAATTTAAGAGGTACGCCAGAAATAAAGTAGGGGTACCTAAGAAAATTACTGCTTTTAGAAAAAGTACTATGAAAGCCTTTAAAAATATTTAAAGGTAGAGCATTCAAACTACTCCAAAGATACAAGTTATCTAAGTTAGCTTGTAAGGAAATTACATCAGATAAGCAACTAAACATACGAAATAGTTTTAGGTCATCAGCATAAAGTACAAATTTTGAATTGGAAAAAATTGTATTTATATCATTAATGAATAATATAAAAAATAAGGGCCCAAGAAAACTATCTTGAGGTACACCCGAAGAAGCAAGATATTTGTAAGAATTTACATTATTAATCGAAAAAAGCAATATCTTCCAATTACTCATCCCATTTTATTCAGTTAAGCAATTAAAACTTTATGACAAACTTTGTCGAACGCCTTTGAGATATCTGTTTAAATTGCATCGATTTGAAAACCAAGTTCAAATGATGATATACAGTAATTAGTAAATAACGCTTAAGTTAGTTACAGTGGAACGTCCAGTTAGGAAACCATGCTGTTCTGGGCAGAAACCATGTTTGCCGAAAAAAAAATAGTTTATTTTTTATGATGCGCTTGAAAAGTTTGAAAGGAATCTGGGGGCGATATAACAATGTAACATGTCTGAATGTCTCAACCTGGCGAGGCCAGCATAATCTTTCTGAAATCGCCTCAAGTCGACTCAAACCTCCACGTGGTGTTTTCTGGGCAACGTCAAAACTGACAACCGTTAGTTTGGCGGCTAATCTGAGCGGCGGGCATCCCTAGGCTTAAAAAAGGTTGTGCGTCGGGTTTGAAGCCCACCCGTAAAAACCCATTTCAATGAAAACTAATAAGAATAGAAGAAAACTGATCCCCAAATCTGATGACGACTTCCGCAAAAGAAAAACTGATAATAATTTACGGATATGCTCCTGGAATGTCCGAACACTTAATTGGGAAGGTGCCTCTATCCAACTGACTGATGTCTTGGAAAGATACAAAGCTGATATCACTGCTATCCAAGAAATGCGATGGAAGGGACAGGGTTGCAAACGGCATGCACCCTGTGATATCTACTACAGCGGCCATGCGGAGAAGCACGAGTTTGGATACGGATTTGTAGTTGGCAAGAGACTATGGCCCCACGTCCTGCGATTCACACCTGTGAACGAACGACTTGCCATAATCCGCATCAAGGTTAAATTTTTTAATAAAAGCCTAATATGTGCGCACGCTCCGACAGAAGACAAGGACGATGAGATCAAGGAAATTTTAAACGAGCGCCTTGAAAATGCTTACGAGCGCTGCCCCCGTCACGACGTAAAAATTGTATTGGTGACTTCAACGCTAAGGTGGACAAGGAAAATATTTTTGGTCCAACAGTCGGAAAGTTCAGCCTCCACGACAACACCTCCGATAACGGAATGAGGCTGATTGACCTCGCCGCAGCACGAAACATGGTCATAAGTAGCACTAGATTCAAGCATCTCAATATTCATAAAGCCACCTGGATGTCCCCTGATCAAAAAACCAAGAATCAAATTGATCAGGTTTTGATCGACGGAAGGCACTCTTTTAGTGTATTGGATGTACGCACGATCCGTGGTGCAAACATTGACTCGGATCACTATCTTGTTGCAGCCAAGATCCGTACACGTCTGTGCGCAGCTAAGAATACACGCAACCCTACACAGAGAAAGCTAGACGTCGACAAGCTGCAATCGAAACAGACAGCCGATGCTTTCGCCACTCGACTCTCACTCCTGCTTCAAAGCACTCCTCCAATCGATGATATATGCGCGCAGTGGACACACATTTCCAACTCCATGCGTGCGGCTGCTGAAGAGGTGATTGGCTACCACCGCCCTCGCCGAAACCAGTGGTACGACCAGGAGTGTCGCGACTCCACTGCAGAGAAAGACGCCGCCTACAAAGCCACCCTGCAGTCGGTTATAACGCGCGCTGCTAAGGAGCGATACAAAGAAAAGAGGAGGGAAGAGAGGCGTATTTTCAGGCGGAAAAAAAGAGAGGTAGTAAAGCGCGAGCAGGAGAAGATTGGGATGTATGTTGACAGGAATGAGGCCCGAAAATTTTTCGAAAAAATAAGACGCCTTGCCGATGGTTTTAAAACCGGGGCCTCTTCCTGCAAGGATGAAAACGAGAATCTAGTGACAGATGTCCAGAGTACACTGACGTTATGGAGGGAACACTTCTCTAAGCTTCTAAATGGCGACGCTGACAACAATCCCGCCAATAGAGATGATATTCCGGAAACCCCAATTTTGGATGACAGTGTTGAGGTTCCGCTGCCCGACTATGATGAAGTTCTGACAGCTATAGCTCGGCTTAAAAATAACAAAGCCGCGGGAGCTGATGGCTTACCTGCTGAGCTGTTTAAGAACGGAGGCGAAGCTCTACTTAAATGCATTCACGAGCTTCTATGCAGAATATGGTTGGAAGAATGCATTCCGAACGATTGGAATCTCAGTGTGCTCTGCGCAATCCACAAGAAAGGCGATCCCTCTATTTGTGCCAATTACCGTGGGATAAGCCTTCTTAATATCGCATATAAGGTCCTGTCGAGTGTTTTATGTGAAAGATTGAAGCCCATTGTAAACGAACTGATCGGACCTTATCAGTGTGGCTTCAGACCTGGAAAGTCCACCATCGACAAGATTTTCACGCTACGACAAATCTTGGAGAAGACTCAAGAAAAACAAGTCGACATCCACCATCTTTTTGTCGACTACAAAGCCGCCTTCGACAGCCCAATAAGGAAGCACCTGTACTCCACCATGTCTGAATTTGGTATTCCTGCAAAACTAATAAGACTTTGCGGGATGACACTGAGCAACACCAGCAGCGCAGTTAAAATCGGTAAGGACCTCTCCCCACCATTTGTTACGAAACGAGGTTTCAGACAAGGTGATTCCTTATCGTGCGACTTTTTCAACTTAATGATGGAAAAGATCATCCGGGCTGCTGATATGAGAAGTAGTGGCACAATATTCTACAAGAGTGTTATGCTGCTTGCGTATGCTGATGACATCGATATCATTGGCCATAATACGCGCGAAGTCAGTGCAGCATTTTTCAGATTAGAAAGAGAGTCATGTCGAATGGGTCTGGAAGGGAAAGCAGATAAGACGAACTACTTGGTGTCAACAAACAAACAGTCCCAGTGTCTTGGAACCCACGTTACAGTTGACAATACCTCCTTCGAGGTTGTGAAGAACTTCGTTTATCTGGGATCCAGCATTAACTCAACCAACGACATCAGCATTGAGATCAAACGAAGAATAACTCTTGCCAACAGGTGTTACTTTGGGCTCAGTAGGCAATTGAGAAGCAGAGCCCTCTCTCGACGAACGAAAATCACGCTCTATAAATTGCTCATCATGCCCGTCCTACTTTATGCATCACAAACCTGGACGCTGAGCATCTTAGATGAAAGGATTTTGGGAGCATTCGAGAGAAAGATTATTCGTAAGATCTACGGACCAATCTGCGTCAATGGTGAGTACCAAATACGGTGGAATGATGAACTGTATGAGCTGTACGCTGACATCGACATAGTCAAGCGCATTAAAATTGAGCGGCTTCGCTGGCTTGGTCATGTTCAACGCACGAAAGACGATGCTCCAGTGAAGAAAACATTCGATTCGGTACCCAGCGGCGGTCAACGCAGAAGAGGACGACCGCATCTTCGTTGGAAAGAAGCATTGCATCTTTGTCTTCCCTGGAAGTCTTCCATCTCTAAACTTTTCAAGCTTACTTACTTACCTAGTTGACGCTACAACCGTATGTCGGTCTTGGCCTCATCTAAGAATTTGCGCCAGCCATTTCTGTCTTTCTCTTGCTGGCGCCAGTTGGAAATTCCAAGCTTCGTCAGGGTGTCCTCTACTTGGTCTTTCCAACGAAGATGCGGTCGTCCTCTTCTGCGTTGACCGCCGCTGGGTACCGAATCGAATGTTTTCTTCACTGGAGCATCGTCTTTCATGCGCTGAACATGACCAAGCCAGCGAAGCCGCTCGATTTTAATGCGCTTGACTATGTCGATGTCAGCGTACAGCTCATACAGTTCATACAGTTTAGAAATGGGTTGATAGTTACTAACATCATTTCTGGATCCAGATTAGAAAATAAGAGTCATTTTCCAGTTATCTAAAAATATTCCAGAGGCTAAGGGCATATTAAAGATTTAACATAAAGCGGCTGAAAAGGCGTAAGTAAGACAATTGGGGAAAGCCCATCAATGTCAGCCTAAACAGAGCTGTTTTTTTTTTAAATTAACTGCATGAAATTAGTGCCTACTAGACGCTAAAGTCAGTAATTCTAATACTATTTTGTCAAAGTGAATAATAGTAAAACATCTCATGCAACATTTTCATGGAATATTGTAAACCTTTACGACAACTTCAAAAAGCTTTTTTATACAGTTTTTTGAAAAGAGTTCAAATACTTTACGAAAATATTTTTCATGAAATGTTACTGTATGTCGTTGAATACATAAACTAAGTAGATGACATATATTTAGTAGTTTCTTTACACTTTACGTTAGTATCATAAAAAACTTGATTAATATTTACATTTATCAAAAACCAAATTAAATATTACTAAGACGTTAAATTTCAAAACGCCGATACACTTGCTCTTTTGTCTCTTCTACCAGAATCTATTGATAGAAATCTTTAAGTTTGGGAAAAAATTAGAAATTGTTCACGTTCGTTGCTTAAGTCTTTTGTATGCAATCCTACCGAATTGATCTAGAGGCAATATAAAGATCATTATTGTTACGAAAAATTTGTCAATTCTGTTGGATGATTAAATTTAAACGATGATGCAATAATTTTGATTACAAAAACTGTCATCCGTCTTTAAGCTTAAGCTTAGCAACGTCTTGTTGCCTTGATTTCGGTGAGCGGCATCGGTTGCGGTCTTCCAATAAAACTCAGAAGAACGTCTTAAAGATTGAAAGTGCAGAGAAAATTTGCTACTGCCAGTATGTCAGTCGCTTGATATGAAATATGAAAAAAAAAGTTCCCAGTCATTGTTGACACTTTAATTTGGATTAACTGCAATTCGGTTGACTGCTGCTGAGCTGTGGCAAATTATGCTGCTGCTGCTTGCTATAATTTGTCCATAAGATATCAATAATTTATGTAACGCTATTATGAATAATATTTTGGAACTTAAACTTAAGAAAAAATCAAATAAAACAATATTTTATTAAAGTATAAAAATTAATGCACAAAAACGATCGAACAATCTGTTGCAGTTGCTTTGAAGTATCGAATAATCTTTTTATTCCATTGCTGCAATAGATGCCTTTAAAGTGAGCTTAAAATGTATAGATAAGTAAACCCAGTTTTAAACCATTAAATACGCACCACAACTCAATTCCACAGACAGTTACATCATGTGTGGCAGTAAAATAAAATAACCAAATCAATTTAAAACAGCAACAACTGCGAAGAGTTTCAGTCTACTGACCAATGCTCTTCCCACAAAGAAAGTCACGACAGTGCAGCAGCTTGAAAATAAAAAAAAACATCTTTAAATTGTACGCATGCAATACGCCTCCCCCTTAGTTGCGTGGTGTGTCAGTTGCGTGCGCCTTAAATCAATAAACCACAATAATTTGTATGCGGAAAATTATTATGCTACTTTTTTTCCTCTTTTACCTTGTCTTGCTGGTCTTCAAATTAAATATTTTGCTTGTCTTGCCTTCAACCCCTTCATATTTCGTTTCCCTCAGCCCATCTTTTAAAAATTTACATAACAATAATTGACTTGCAGTTCCAATGGATATGAGCTTTTGTTGGTGCAACCTGCTAACTTCTCAGCTGAAGTCAGAGGTATCGCAATTCAGACTTGTATGTCAGACATAATTTGTTATGTTATTTTATATTTTAGTATAATAAAGAAGAGCCATGTAAATTTTTCACAGCTTTTAAAGTATTGTTTGTTTTTGCAATGTTATAATAGTTTATTGTTTTGTTTTCTGTTATAAAGCAATCGTTTCGTTCAATTTGTTGCATGCAGTTCAAACTATAAGCATGACTTTTGAACCTTTAGAAAAACTTTCTTTATACGATATATGCAATAAAATTTCCTCTCTTAGCGATAAAAAATAAACTCATTAAATTTAAAAAAAAAATTAGTGAGTTTCCACGTCCTTGCAATCTTCAATGCGATAATGAATACAATCATTTTTATTTTCATATCTGAAAGCATGTTTGCAAGTAGCTTATATTTGTTTTTCAATTTGCGTTAATTAAATATTTATCTTTGCAGTTGCAGATTGGTTAATAGATAGATGGCTTTAACTTGCCAATGCTGCGGCAAAGTCGAAAGCATAGACCAGCTTGATAACGCCAGTTGAATGCATGTTTGTAATCGTTATTTTAATTTGAAATTGTATGTATTGAGCATTTCAAATAAATATTTATCTCAAACATGTTATAGTCATGCAAAAATATTAATTGAGTTATTTATTTAGGACCTTAAAAGATCTGCAGAGCAGATTTCAACTGAATATGACGAGGATAACAAAAACGTCTAATGATTTATTACTTTATTTTTTTTCAGAATACTTACGGAAAGCATATATAAATACAGGAATAAGTTAATAGAAGATGACATTCTTCACAGAGTTTCTAAAGGTAGATAAAGAGAGACATACACTTCGTCTACGTTTACATTGATGATATTTTAGTGGCATCTAAATTGAAAGAAGAGCACCTGCAACACCTAAGTGTTTTATTCCACCGTTTAAATGAACATGGCATAATTATAAATCCTGCAAAATGCATGTTCGAATTTGCAGATTTGGATTTTCTTGGATTTTACATCTCTGAAAAAGGTTTAAAGTCAATGACTTAAAAAAATAGAGGCAGTTTTAGATTTTCCAAAGCCAGTCACCGTGCAGCAGCTCTGAAGATTTTTTGCTACAACGAACTTTTATCGGCGGCTTATGCCACGTGCTGCTCATCATCAAATTTAATTAAACGAATACTTTAAAGGATGCAAAAAGAGAGACAAGTCAATAATTAAATGGAATTCAGAAACCGATAAAGCTTTTAATAAAATAAAAACTGACTGTGCCAATGCAGCATTATTTTCCAGCCAGGTTGGAAGGCTTTATTATATTTTTCAAGGAAGTTATCATCTACAGAACAAAATTATAGCACATATGACAGAGAACTTTTAGCAGCTTATGCAGCTGTAAAACATTTTCGATTTATGCTAGAAGGACGAAATTTTGTTTTATACACTGACCATAAACCACTATTTGCCTTTAAACAGAAACCTGAACGCGCAAGTCCACGTCAAATACGTCATCTCGATTTTATTTCGCAATTCACAACGGATATTCAACACGTATCTGGCTGTAATAGTCGCCGTGTATAAAGTCGCAGTTTGTTTGTCAAGAAAATATTCGTTTGATTCGATTCATTACGCAAATTTGGTGACAAAACAAGAAATCGATCAGGAACTTAAAGCAATCATTAATGGTTTCGAAAGAACACAACTTAAACTGGAGTTAATTATCCTCCCTGATTCTGATCTAAAAAAATTTATTTCTACATAGATATATCTACACTCAAAAAATTTATTAGTAAAATTCTACGAATGATATTAGTAAACAAAATATTCGTTTATTCTACAAATATGCGTATAATATACAAAGTATTTTTATTGTGATATCTTTACGAACTCATTCGTAAAATCTTTCTAATGCCTGATGTAGTATCTACGAATATATTTGTTTTATATACTTATGATATTCGTAAACAAAAATAAATCAATTCTTATTACTTTATTATACGAATGATTGTGTACATATAAATAATAATATTCGTAAATTTGTCGTTCGAATAACTTCGTAATTTATTTCATTCGTAGTATTTACTTATGCTTTAGTACTATTTACGAATGAAAAATACTATTAGTAGAAACAATTCATTCGTAGGTTGATCGTACGAATCATTAGTAGAATGTACGAAGTATTAGTAGAGTTTAAAAAATTGAAAACGTTTCAAAAAGGTTTCAGACAAGGTGATTCCTTATCGTGCGACTTTTTCAACCTAATGATGGAAAATATCATTCGAGCTGCTGATCTGAGACGTAGTGGCACAATATTTTACAAGAGTGTTATGCTGCTTGCGTATGCTGATGACATCGATATCATTGGCCATAATACGCGCGAAGTCAGTACAGTATTTTTCAGATTAGAAAGAGAGTCAAGTCGAATGGGTCTGACAGTGAATGTAGATAAGACGAAATACTTGGTGTCAACAAACAAACAGTCCCAGCATCTTGGAAACCACGTTACAGTTGACAATACCTCATTCGAGGTTGTGAAGAACTTCGTTTATCTGGGATCCAGCATTAACCCAACCAACGACATCAGCATTGAGATCAAACGAAGAATAACTTTTGCCAACAGGTGTTACTTTGGGCTCAGTAGGCAATTGAGAAGCAGAGCCCTCTTTCGACGAACGAAAATCACGCTCTATAAATCGCTCATCATGCCCGTCCTACTTTATGCATCACAAACCTGGACGCTGATCAGTTTAGATGAAAAGACTTTAGGAGCATTCGAGATCTACGGACCAATCTGCGTCAATGACAAGTACCGACGCTACAACCGTATGTCGGTCTTGGCCTCATCTAAGAATTTGCACCAGCCATTTCTGTCTCTCGCTGCCTGGCGCCAGTTGAAAATTTCAAGCTTCGTCAGGTTGTCCTCTACTTGGTCTTTCCAACGTAGATGCGGTCGTCATCTATCGCCGCTGGGTACCGAATCGAATGTTTTCTTCACTGGATCATCGTCTTTTATGCGCTGAACATGACCAAGCCAGCGAAGCCGCTCGATTTTAATGCGCTTGACTATGTCAATGTCAGCGTACAGCTCATACAGTTCATCATTCCACCGTATTGGTACTCGCCATTGACGCAGATTGGTTCATAGATCTTACGAAGAATCTTTCTCTCGAATGCTTCTAAAGTATTTTCATTTGAACTGCTCAGCGTTCAGTTTTGTGATGCATAAAGTAGGACGGGCATGATGAGCGATTTATAGAGCGTGATTTTCGTTCGTCGAGAGTGGGCTCTGCTTCTCAATTGCCTACTGAGCCCAAAGTAACACCTGTTGGCAAGAGTTATTCTTCGTTTGATCTCAATGCTGATGTCGTTGGTTGAGTTTATGTTTGAGTTATCGACTTGACTCTCTTTCTAATCTGAAAAATTCTGCACTGACTTCGCGCGTATTATGGCCAATGATATCGATGTCATCAGCATACGCAAGCAGCATAACACTCTTGTAAAATATTGTGCCACTACGTCTCAGATCAGCAGCTCGGATGATATTTTCCATCATTAGGTTAAAAAAGTCGCACGATAAGGAATCACCTTGTCTGAAACCTCGTTTGGTAACAAATAGTGGGGAGAGGTCCTTCCCGATTTGAACTGCGCTGCTGGTGTTGCTCAGTGTCATACTGCAAAGTCGTATTAGTTTTGCAGGAAAACCAAATTCAGACATGGTGGAGTACAGGTGCTTCCTTTTTGGGCTGTTGAAGGCGGCTTTGTAGTCGACAAAAAGATGGTGGGTGTCGACTTGTTTTTCTTGAGTCTTCTCCAAGATTTGTCGTAGCGTGAAAATCTGGTCGATGGTGGACTTTCCAGGTCTGAAGCCACACTGATAAGGTTCAATCAGTTCGTTTACAATAGGCTTCAATCCTTCACATAAAACGCTCGACAGGACCTTATATGCGATATTAAGAAGACTTATCCCACTGTAATTGGCACAAATAGAGGGATCGCCTTTCTTGAGGATTAGGCAGAGCACACTGAGATTCCAATCATTCGGAATGCATTCTTCCGACCATATTCTGCATAGAAGCTCGTGAATGCATGTAAGTAGAGCTTGTAACGAACCTCTGGCGTCACGGTAGGTTTTCCAGCCGGGGTAGCACTCAGCGGCTGTCCAGGGTTCTGTCGCAAGAATTTGGAGGTTTGGCGGTCCGTCCGTCTGTCACAGTCGAAGAGGATTGGTTCGTGCAGAACTGAGGCGAAGGTCAAACAGGGCTCACGAGGTCTAGTGACATCTCAGTGCACCTGAACTTGCCTGTAATGGGATGTTGGAAAGGATTCCTGCTGGTTTGCAAGACAAGCGTAAAGCTTGCGGGGCTTCAACGCGAGATCAAATAGCACCTGGGGCGCTCTTCGACTGTCAAGCGTGAAGGAAAATGTGTAATTCAAAATAGTCAACTGGTGGTTGGCTCGTGCAGAGCTAGCACTAGGACAAGCAGGGCTCACGAGGTCTATGACAGCTCAGTGCACCTGAACTTGCCTATAATCAGGATATTGGATAGGTTTTAGGAAACTTACCGTCGTGGTGTCGTTGTCCGTCCGACCGTCGACCCGATTACTAGCCTGTTTGATTTCCACTTTGATTATGCAAAATAAAAGACAGCACGTCTGTTCAGCTTGATGTCTCCAACTCGACTCTCTATTTCAAAAATTTTAACTAACCTAAATGGTGTCTGGCACCAGCGTCATGTGACGCATACAATTACATTTTTCTCTAACTTAAATGAAACAGCTAGACCCGAACACAGTTGTGTGAGCGAGCAGCTGCTTAAAATATAATTTCGTTTCACACATAGTGTCGCTTATATAATATGGTAGTATGTGTGACATACTTTGAGGGGAAAACTTGATTTCTTATACATGTTGTTCAATATGTTTAAATAGCTAAGTGAATATATATATGTATGTAAGTATGTTAAATGTAGATGTTCGAACTGAAGGTCCGATATAGGGTGAGTAGTTAAATATTTGGAAGTATTAAATATGTTATTATTATGAGAATAATTCAATGATTATAATGTTTGCTTTATACAGCAAATATACCTATGTTTTATATACGATATATATGATAGTGGCAAAAATAAAATTATCAATAAGTTTTAGAAGTAAATAAAATTTTCTTTGAAGTGACTGTACCTGAGTATCAGTCGTATAACTTAAAATAATAAATACCGAGTGGCGCGATTTAGCGGCTATTCACGTTGTTGTTGTGACTGCTGTTGCTGGTAGCTATGTATGGCCATCGTGTGTTTGGTTGTAGCTGTGACGTTGTTTTGTTGTCTGGCTACGTTGATGTAGTGGTAGGCTGGTTAGGCTCCAGCTGCTGATGTGTGTGGCTGTTGTGACTGTTGTCGTTGTTGTATGTGTTGTTTTCTTACGGGGCCGCTGTAGGGCGCTCTTGGTGCAGTTGTTGCGGTAGGCGCGTTGTATTGAGGGCCGCGTTGACTTATTGAAAGTCTGCTGATTTGGTAGAAAATGGGGTTGTGGTTAACGGTGCACTTGTCCTTCACTCTATTGTGAGGTCCGGTTTTGACCCTTGTCAAAAGGGGTCCTTACAAGCTTCGCCTCCGTTCTTAAACAGCTCAGCAGGTAAGCCATCGGCTCCCGCGGTTTTGTTATTTTTAAGCCGATCTAAAGCTGTCAGAACTTCATCATAGTCGGGCAGCGGAACCTCGAAGCCGTCATCCGTAATTGGGGTTTCCGGAATATCATCTCTATTGGTGATGATAGGTCATCTCTGTCACTAGATTCCCGGTTTCATCCTTGCATGAAGAGGCCCCGGTTTTAAAACCATCGGCAAGTCGTCTTATTTTTTCGAAAAATTTTCGGGCCGAGGAGGACAGTTTACATCAAATACTTTTGCAGAACTAGTAAATTATGTTCATCAAATATGCGCTCATCACGTTACAACTACTTCATAACGGCAAAGTAACGGCTCAATTGAGTGAATGCATTGGACCTTAAAAGCAGCCATAACATCCACAACACGTCATCCACGTCACAACACTACCTACTGTTCTTTCAGGAATGAGAGCATCACATAAGGAAGATTTAGGAGCTTCTGCAGCAAAGTTTGTTTATGGTGAAAACTTAAAACTACCTGCAGATTTTTTTTTCGGAAAACAAGACTTCCATTCGCAATCGGAATTTATTCAACAATTAAAAAATACTATGCAAAATATTCGACCTGTTCCAACATCACATCATGGCACACCAAAGCCTTTCATATTTAAGGATTTAGCAACCTGTTCATATATTTGGATACGTAATGACGCACTTTTAAAACCATACTCTGACAAATACAGTGGTCCATATAAAGTACTGGAAAGAAGGGAAAAATACTTTATAGTCCAGATTGGCAACAAAACTGAGAACATATCTATTGATCGAATAAGTCCAGCCTTCGTGGATAAACAATGCTGTCGCTTCTGCAAAATTATTTTTGTTTTGGAGGTAACTTTGCTGGATGGATCACGGTTTTCCTCAAGGACAGAACGATTCGTGTCGTAATTGACGGTATTTCGTCCGAGAAGCACGCCATCAACGCAGAAGTACCACAGGGTTCAGTCCTATCGCCCACCTTGTTTCTGGTTTTTATCAACGACCTTCTGCCGTTGACGTATAACCCAATACATTCGTTTGCGGATGACAGCAGCATTCCTCATTCATATTCATTCAAAAAACGCCCAAGCTCTATGGAGATTGAGAGAAAGATGCAAAATATGAATGACTCACTACTTAATGATCTACAAAAAATCTCCGAGTGGGGTCTTGCTAATAGAGTAGAGTTGAATGCAAGCAAGACCCAGTGCTATCTGTTAACCCACAAGCGTGTGGGTTGCCCTTAGCTACTCTTAATATGAATGGCGTCGATCTTGTGGAATCAGCCACTCTTGACGTTCGGGGCATATCGATGCAATTCGATCTTTGTTGGAACGATCATATTTTCAATGTGTCGAAAGAAGCGCTCAAGTGCCTAGGTTTTCTAAAACGGTGCAAAAAATATTTCACTTCCGCTGATCTTGGCATGATCTACACCTCATATATAAGGCCGAAAATGGAGTACAATTCGCACATTTGGGCAGGGGCTTTAAGATCTTATTTGAAGCTTCTGGATCGAATTCAACGTCGTGCGATATATTTGATAGGGGAAGAAAGTATTTCATCCTCGCTCAAATCTCTTGGGCATCGAGATATAGGTATTACCATGGGAAGTGTTTAAGGGAGATACATGGCCTGACGCCACCAGCTCGTGTGTTTCCCAGGTCCACTTGGGCAGCTGTCCAAGCCCACCCCTTTACCATTGCATCGATGCCCAATAGAACCTCGCATTACCGTGATAATTCGTTCTTTAGTCGCACGGTTAAGTTGTGGAATAGTCTCCCTGCGAGCGTGTTTCCTAGCAGTTTTGGGCTGTGCAAGTTTAAAACAAATATTCACCGACACTACTCCATCTATCCATCCTCCAACTAACTATCACCCATCTTCCGAATCAACACAATGCTTACACATTTAAAGGGGGCATCCCCTGAGAGTTGATTCAGTCTAAAAAAAAAAGTATAACATTTTCATAAGAAAGGGGGTAATGTGGTGATAAGTACTTCTACACATTCTACTCTCCACGTTTATAAATTTAAATTTGTAATTTGATCAATAAAAAATTATAAAGTCTTCATTATTGACGAGACAAGCATGACATTTTATAATAATAAAATATTCTTTAACAATCAAACTTTCGCCCATTTTTAAATGTTATCTTTTTGTGATGATCCTCATCAGGCTGTAAAAAAATTTTTTCTTGGTACTTTTTTTCCCATCCGTTGTTACTGGGTTAGTCGTTAATATGTTTATTCTTCAAAATGCTTATGATTTTTAACGCTTATGGTAGTAAACATAAGCGAGTTCTTGCTTTCAATCGAAAGACTTAAGACACAAACTTGATTTTGCAATTCTTTATTATTACGCACTTAAGAAGAGCTCATTTTTTTTTCTATCGAATGTAAAGTGTTTACCTTGGTTGTGTTTTATAAATCTGAACATATTAAAGAAACCTGAGCTAAGAGTAAGTACTTATTCTTGAAGCTTACAGTTAATTCGAATTCAAGAAAATACATTTTGTATCAATAACAAAGTCCCATAAATGTATTGTTTAATCATCAATTAAAAATGCGACCAAATTTAATAACGAACACACACACACACACTTGTAACAAAAAAAAAATGCACAATAGATCTGTCGCACGCCGTTGTTTTGCCTAAAGCCTACAATCGCCATTTAATTGGAAAATAAAACAATAGAATTAAATTAGCCTAGAAACACTTAAGATACGATCAGCGTAGTTCGCTAAATTTAGCCCAGCTTAAATTCGTGCACCCACAAATTATGGATAATGCTTGCAGCAGTTTGCAAGATCAAAGCGCAGCCCCACAGCTACGATTGTCACCATGAACCTAGGCACTATGCGGGCCGCAATAAGCTACGTCATAAGCTGTGCTTTAAAAACAAGCGGCAATACTGACAGCAGCAATATTACGATTTGAGATTCTTATCGAATCGACCAACAATTGCGAATTGTGAGCTATGACTTGGTGGCATGAGAATTTTTCTGAATGAGTTGTGTTTTAGGGAGCAACCAACATTTGTTTTGAAATTAATTTAGAATGAATTTTTTGCACAATAAATTAAATTTACTGCATGCAGCACACACATTTTATCTTTGTTAGATATACATATATAGTGTATGAAAAAAAAGCAAAAAAATGCGCACTTTTTATAGAGCAGTGGTTGTCCTGTCTAACCACATTTAAAGGCTAGTTTTTCTCGGAGTGAACTTATTTATAATGAAGCTTGAAATTTTTTGACTACCACTTCGAAGTGCATAAATCTTTGGCTATTGTTTTCATGTCCCCAGTGTCAAGTTCCAATTTCTCTGCATAACTTGGCTGTAGTTTTTAAAACACACACTTGCACATTTTTTGTCTCGTTGCTTTTGTTAACAATTTTATAAGCTTGTTTTTTTTTCCTGTCAAACATGAACTTTTGCGCGCACTTCTACCACAAACACACACACAAGCAATTATGTGATGCACGCTGAAAGCTGGACTCGTTTTGCCGCATCTAACAATGCGTACGCAAGCAATGAGCCAAGTCGTCTGGCCACCATCCAAGTAAGCTAGTCAGGTGGTGATGGTGATGATTCTGTAGTTGGTGGTGGACCGTCTGCCAATGTAAGTCAACTGAAGCAGTCAATTGATAGTATTTTGTATGAAGCTCGTGTACCAAGTGAGCTATAAACTGCAATCGGTTTCATTCAATCTCATTTCACTTCCACTTTCAGAAAGTAATAAATTATAAATAAAAAAATAAAAAAATATTAAAATATTTTCTGATATATTTCTGTTCGTTTTTCTTGAGCATGTTTTGCTCGTTTTTTTAAGTTTCTTAAAGTGCTCAGTGCACAAAACTGGTGCATTTATTCAAGACAATGCACACTGATCTGTCTCCAAATAAGTTTCAGACAAAAAAAGCAGTAATTGTTGTGTAAATGAACTAGTTAGTTAATTAGTTTTAGTAGCACCATGTTTACCGTGGTCCATAGGGTCTAGGCGGAGAGCTACAAAGAAATTGTGCAAGAAATGCTTTGTGCTTTTAGAGATATAAAAGTAAACAAGTAAACACTCTATTTTCGTGAAATCTTGCTGACATTAGTGATGAGCACGGTGAATGTTTTCACCAAAATAAAGCCACAATTGAGTCCCGATATAAAAGCAAAAACATCCAGTACATGCTTGCGGAGTACGGATGGTCGCTTTGCAGTGACAAAAATCCTGCAGCTTTTTTAATTGTCAAAACAATCGTCCGAAATTTCCAAAAAAATATGAACATGTCTAAATACTATGTAAGAAAAATCCATTTTTGATCTTAAATTCAAAGAAATAAAATTCATTTTAACCCTGGATAACCAATGTTAGTCGTTTCGACTAACACTGCTCAATTTTTTGCTTACAGCCTTTTTTCTCTCATTTGATCGTGTTCTCTATCCATATCGTAGTAACCACATTAGTTGTTAAGCTGCTCTCGTTGCGTTCGGATGTATTTGCCTTTTTAATTGGATGGGGTGCATCTTTTTGTTAATGTAGTGTTAGTCGAAGCGACTAACATTGGCTTTAACGTAACTTTTTATACCCCCACGCGTATTGCGTAAGGGGTATATTAACTTTGTTACTCCGTTTGTAACGCTTATAAGGAGATATTTATTGATCAGCATCACCTCCTGAGTCGATTAAGTCATGTCCGTCTGTCCGTCTATCCATCTGTCTGTCTGTCGACACGATTACAGCCACAGTTTTTAAGCTATCATAATGAAATAAAAGATGTATGCTTATATTAAAAAAACGAAGATAAAATTCGGAAATGAGCAAAATCAGATGAACACCACGCCTACCTCCCATAAGAAGTGACTTTATCAAAACGGTATCTCTTAAAATGCCACAAAAATAAATATATGAACTTGGAATTTTGCACATTAGCTTTGGAGTGAAATATTCACCACATATTTGAAATTTGTCAAAATTGGATGAAAACCACGCCCATCTCACACATAAAGTGGCGTCATTATAATACAAAACCTTAATAAATTCAAAAAAATTATGGTTTAAACTTGATATTTTACACATAAGCTTTGAAATAATAGGACGAACTCTGAGTTTAAAATTTTGTATATTTGGATAAAAACCACGCCCCCTAAAAGAGGCGTCATCAACATTATACAACTTCGTATGCACCAAAATATGGATGTGGGGGTATTTTAAATTCGGTTCAGTCGAAGTTAATTCTTTGTTGTAGGAATATAGTGTTTTGGTTATAAGTTTTTTATAGTGGTGCAGCGAATTGTGTCTTTTGTGCTAAACAATTGATTTAAACTTTTTATTTTAAAAATAATAAATAATGCTTTATTCGTTTAATGATAGAAGAGCCTTTTAAGTTTTTTATGTTTATTTACTATTTTTTTTTTAATAATCTTGTGTGGTATATCTCAAACTGATAAAATAAGTAGCTTATAAAAAAATGTAAAATATTAAAAAAAAAAACAAAATCCAATATTAATGTTTTTTTTATTTCTAGTAGAATATACAAAAGTTTTCCATTTTTAACAGCTTTAATGTATTTTATGTACTAACAGCTCCTCTAAAACGAGTTTTGCAGCGTGTTAGTCGAATCGACTAACATTGGTTATAACATATTATAAATATGATTGGTTATCCAGGGTTAAAGAAAAACATTATTGTTATTCACTTCGTTTAAGTAATATTTTTATTATGCCATTTTGCAATTCAAAAAAACTTGCTTTGAATCTATAAAAACTAAGAGCAATCGATTGTTTATTATCATTCCCTCTGTCAAAATCTATAAGATTTTTTCTTGGAACCAAGCAAAATTTAGATTTTTTGTAACGGTGTTAGTAAAAAATTTTCGAATTTTCTTTGTTTTGGAAACTTCTTTTATGTCTTCGTCAGCAGTAATTACAATGTCACTTTGAACTGTCAGAGCAGCCCAACAAAAAATTTAACGAATTTTAATTTTCAATTCCCTAATGAAACTCAGATAAACAGAGAAGCATAATAAACTTACAAGAAATTTTTGATAGAACTCAACAGCTTAGATGAGTTGGTCAGCTCCTATTCCAATGGTTTTTTTTTAAAAATATAATTAATGGAACCAAGACATGCGCTTTTTGCAAACATAGTTTGGTCTTTGACCTCAGAGAAAAGGCATAGATTATTAGAGGAAGAATTAATTGGTACCACGCGTGAATTATCGATTAGGAATTCGAATTGCTTATAACCGAGGCTAGTGTTATGCCTTAACATCGGCAATCATTTCCAGCCCTCAGTTTTTTCTGTCCTATAATTCCACATTTTCCACAATTTAGATGTGGAACTTTTGTTTCAATAATTCTTAAATGTTTTTTGTTTTGTTGCTTTCTTCGGGCAAAATAAAGTTATACAATTTATAATAACAAAAATATTTTTGTTTATAAATGGACCCTTGAGCCTAAAGAAAGCAACAAATGAGTTCAGAGGTCGACTAAAATCAAAACCAAAATTCTTAAATGTAGTAAAGAGAAATGAAAGCAAAAAAAACCATGCCCCTACCCGGATTCAAACTGAGGACCTTTGAGTTGATAGTCTAGCACACTCTTCACTATGTAGAATGCAAAGGCCGACACTCATCACCCATTAAAGGCAGAAATGACCCATTACTGGTTGATATTTAGCTTAACTTTATGCATTTTTATTTCTTGTTTCTTTAATACAAAATTTCATTAATTTTTCATACAAAATCCCCTGTCGATCAATACTCATAATGTTGGGTCTTGAGACAGAAAAAAATGTTTACTACTGTGTATGAAAAAACTCACTGTGCGACGATTCATCGCACTAACAATACGATTTTGTTTTTTTCCCCAGCTCGATTGTTTAAAAGTGATCCTTTCTTAACGCTGGTCGGCAGGTTGCTGTCAGAAACTGACAAGTTTTTACGAAATCGAAAGTTTTTATTTACAACCTCAAGAAAGGTCGTCCAACATAAATGTTGGTCATATTGGAGTTAAAAGAAAGCAATAGCTGCTGTTGCAGTTTAGTAGCAGTATAGAGTGTATCCTGCCACAGCAACAAAACAAAACAAAACAAAGCATTATTTAGCCATCAACGCAAAGAGTTCATTTGTCTGCTTTTTGACTTAATGGTGCGCATGACAGACACTTTTGTATTTCTGCAGTTCATATCGTAAACGTTGTATTCAAGTTTTGACACATGATGTATTGCAACTGTCAATATATCAATGTAGCGCCCACTTCAATTCTAGTGTGGGCGTTTTCAGTGACCTGTTACTTAAAAATCAATTTCGTTGTGAAAAATCTTTTTTAAATTATTTTCTGCGGATAGCGTACAAATCATTCATTCGTGAAGCATCTCAAATACTCTTAATGATTTAAAGCCAATAAACAAGTTAGTAAAACAGAACTCTTGTGATTCACCTGACGTCTTTTTTTAAAGTAACTTGCCTAGTTTATTAGAGATATACTGTGCAGTTTTAATTTAAAAATAAAAATGTGTTGGTGTTGTAAACGAAATTATTTTGTATAGAATTTAATCTTTACTTTGTAAAGAATATAAGTTTTTATTTATGATATGTTATAAGCTTTTTATATTGGTGCAATATTTCTTTCCATGTTTCAGAGATGCAGATTTTTATTATTATATAGCGTCAAGTATCACATCTGACTCGAATTTCATCAAGTCCTGGAAATAAAAGTGACAGAACTGTATAGTAAGTGAAATACCCACACAAGTAAATGTGTGCTAGTGCCCTATTCTGTAACTGTGAGTTTTAAAGCAGCCCAGTGGGCATTTTAGCTAGCGATACGCAAAAGAATGCATGCTTGTAGTGCTCTTATTGGCGTCAATATACCTTCCATGATCGCTGCATTGATGAGTACTTCTGTAAGGCCTACCTTTTGAATGTTTGGAGTCTTTTCCTGTTATTTTATATAAAAAAATTTAAAAAAAAAATTTTGAAAAAAATATAAATGATGAGATCAATTAAAAAAAAATCAAATCTTAAAGAAAAAACAAAAAAAAATTATTTATTTTTGTCCGAGTTGGGACGCTAATAATCTATCCCTTTCCTCTGAGGTCAAAGACGAAACTATGTTTGTATAAAGCGCATGCCTTTGTTCCATTATCATTTAAAAAAAAAATTGAAATAGGATCTAACCAACTCATCTAAACTGTCGAGTTCTATCAAAAATTTCTTGTAAGTTTATTATGCTTCTTCTGTTTATCTAAGTTTCATTAGGGAATTGAAAATTAAAATTCGTTAAATCTTTTGTTGGGCTGCTCTGACAGTTCAAAGTGACATTGTAATTACTGCTGACGAAATCTAACTCATTGCATATCACATTATATGAAAACTTTTATATGGAAAAATTCTAAGTCTTTTCTTTTATTTTTGTATGAAGAAATTTACAAAAAAATTACAAAAAAATTTTTAAATGGACAGAAAAATTTGTAAAAAAAAATGTAGATTTTTAAAAAAAAAGTTGTTTTTTTGGGTCGAGCTGGGTTGCGAACCCGCGCTCCCGAAAACTTACTTTCATTTGTAATGATGCAAAATAAGCTGAAATTTGTTAACAACTGAGGTGGACGAATGGGTAAGATGCCAGACCGCCAGCTGAGAGGACGCTGGTTCAAATCTGGAATTTGTCAAAAGTTTTTTATTTCAAGTTGATATTTATATTGCTTTTCTTTCTAATGTAAATTCTAAAGAAGGGCTTCTAGCAGGCTTCTTTAGAGTCGCGAGAGCGAAAGGCCAAGAAAATTTTCTCGCTTCATAGAAAAAAGCTTATGGGCTTGGAAACGAGCACGGAAGGGCTAAGAAATCCATATGATGGCCTGCTAGAAGCGCTTCAAAGACCTGCTTTTGCCCACTGGGAGTGTCGGGCAGCTTTGCACACCTATATTTTCTCATCTTGAGTATGTATTAATGAGCGCTTTAAAGCTCACACTGAAAACAAAGTAGTGCTAAAGCGCTTTTTGCAGAAATCTTACTAGGCATTATGGGATATTTTTTTGCTCGGATTTGTATTGCGAAATTAAATAAATAAGTAGTGGACGGAATGTCAAAAGGAAACAGACCGGCAGACGGATAATGTGAAGCACAGATAAGCAAACGGAAGTGTAAAAAGGCAGGCCAATAAAAAAAAACAAATATGTTTAATATTATGCTTATGTGGCTTATTGTGTTTTGCCAAGGCCAAACTGACAGAATAAGATGCTTTCATTGTACGTACTTGGAACTGATCACTATATGATATGATATGTGGACATGCCGCTTTAAAATAATTAATTAATTTCTCCATCGCATGTCCCGCAATCACCTTATATTGGCCATGCAAATTATCGTTATGCCTTGTAATGCATAATTTTTTAATTTTACCTCTTTTATGCAGCGCCATGCCGTTATTTTCTAATAACAAAAAAATTTTTCATGCATACTTCCAAAAATTTTGCATATATAAAATTTTATACAGTGTAATCTTACGTTAGCAGCTTAAGTCTTATCTCAAAATTTTCAGAAATCTTGCTTCAAAGTTTTTAATCGCCATATAAGTTATATGAAAGGGTCTTTTGTTTTTGTGCCATATCTTTAGCTAAGGTCACGCTAGAAGTTCAAGATTTTGTGTGTTCATAAGGATATATAAGTGAAACACAACTATATCAATAACTCAGTTCTGCCTTAAATCGACTTAAGCTGTTATTGCTTATCGACACATATATAATATAATATATTCAAGGAACACGCAAGCGCAGATTTTATCTGCTTGACATTCGCTTGAACACTGAAGCTTTGATCGTTCTGTAGGTGAGATGAATACATATCCCAGTGAGCAAAAGCAGGCTTTCTCATATGGATTTCTAAGCCCTTCTGTGCTCGTTTCCAAGCCCATAAGCTTTTTAATATGAAACGAGAAAATTTCTAGGCCTTCCTCTCTCGCGACTCTAAAGAAGCCTGCTAGAAGCCCTTCTTTAGAATGTACATTAGAAAGAAAAGCAATATAAATATCAACTTGAAATAAAAAACTTTTGACAAAAAACTTTTTGATTTGAACCAGTGTCCTCTCATCTGGCATCTTACCCACTCGTCCACCTCAGTTGTTAACAAACTTCAGATTATTTTGCATCATTACAAATGAAAGTAAGCTTTCGGGAGCGCGGGTTCGCGACCCAGCTCGGACAAAAAAAATTTTTTTTTGTATTTTTTTTAAAATCTACATTTTTTTACAAATTTTTCTGTTCATTTAAAAAATTTTTTGGAATTTTTTTGTAAATTCCTTCATACAAATATAATAGAAAAGACAGAATTTTTCCATATAAAAGTTTTCATATAATGTGATATGCAATGTGTTAGATTTCGGAGACCTGGGTTCGCGTCCCAACTCGGACAAAAAAAAATATTTTTTTTTTGTTTTTTCTTAAAGATTTGATTTTTTTAATTGATCTGATCATTAATAATTTTTTTATATACCTTCCATGATCACTACATTGATTACTGTTTCTGTAAGGCCTACCTTTTGAAGGTTCTGAGTCTTTTCATATTATTTTATATGAAAAAAATGTATAAGAAATTGTAGAAAAATTTATACATGATCAGAACAATAAAAAAAATTAAATAAAAAAATTAAAAAAAAATTATTTTGTTTGTCCGAGTTGGGTCTCGAACCTAGGTCTCCGAAATCTGACACATTACATATCATATTATACGAGAACTTTTATATATAGAAATTCTAAGTCTTTTCTATTATTTATGTATGAAGAAAATTTATAAAAAAAACCTCCAAAAAATTTTTTAAATTAACAGAAAAATTTGCAAAAAATGTAGATTTAAGAAAAAAAATTTTTTTTGGTCCGAGCTGGGTCTTGAACCCGCATTCCCGAAAGCTTACTTTCATTTGCAATGATGCAAAATAAGCTGAATATTGTCAACAACTGTGGTGGACGAGTGGATAAGATGTCAAACATGAGAGGAAGTTGGTTCAAATCTGAAAAATGTTCGTCGTATATTGCTTTTCTTTCGAACGTGCATCCTCAAAAAGGGCTTCTAGCAGGTCTATTTAGAGGCGCGAGTGTGGAAGGCCTGAAAAATTTTCTCGTTTCATAGAAAAAAGAAAGTATACTTGGATATGAGTGTGGAAGCACTTCGTAATCCATATAAGGGCCTGCTCTAGTAGTGCTTCGAACTCCTGCAATTGCCAACTGGGTAGTATGTACTATGCTTAATGAAAAATGTTGTTGCAGAATAAGCATTATTTGTGAATTCTTGAGAAAAATTTGAAAATTTGCATGCTTTTTTCATGTTTTTGATTATATTAAGTTTTTTTTTTGGGGTAATATCCAACATCAGTATTCAACTGATAAGAGGTTTTATCCTTTACAATGGTTCTATCTTGTATACATTTTTCTTTAGATAAACTTTTTGGAGCTTTTTTGTAAAAACTTAAAAATGAAACATTAAAGAGGGCGTGGCAGAACAATTAAGTTGTCACAATAGAAATGGGAAGGCGAAATGAAATTTGAGTTCTATTCTATTGTTACTGAGCTTAAGTGATAAAACATTTGTATTTACATTTTTAATGAAAGCTATTTTTGGAGAGAAGTTCCTTAACGCGGCTCGCGGGTGGTGTGACTTGGCAAAAATCGTCACGTAATAGTGTGATTGCAGTATGTGTATGCGTGCGAGTATCGAGCAGACTACAAACTACCCAGTGGGCAAAAGCAGGGCTTTGAAGCGCTTCTAGCAGACTATCATATGGATTTTTTAGCCCTTCCGTACTCACTTCCAGCTTTTTTATGTGAAACGAGAAAATTTTCTAGACCTTCCTCTCTCGCGACTTTAAAGAAGCCTGCTAGAAGCCCTTTTTGAGAATGCACACTAGAATTAAAATCAATATAAATATCAACTTGAAATTAAAAACAATTGACAATTTCCAGATTTGAACCAACGTCCTCTCATGTGTCGGTCCGATACCTTATCCACTCGTCGACAGCAGTTTTTAACAAATTTCAGCTTAGTTTGCATCATTACAAATGAAAGTAAGTTTTTGGGAGCGCGAGTTCGAAACCCAACTTGGACCAAAAAAAATTTTTTTTTGTATTTTTGAAATTTACATTGTTTTACTAATTTTTCTGTTCATTTAATATTTTTTTTTTAATTTTTTTGTAAAAATTCTTCATACAAAAATAATAGAAAAAGACTTAGAATTTTTTTATATAAAAATTTTCATATAATATGCTATGTAATGTATTAGATTTCGGAGAACTGTGTTCGAGCCCCAACTCGGAAAAAACTTTTGTTTTGTTTTTTTTTTAAAAATTTAAATTGTTTTTTAAAAAAATTTAGATTGTTTTTTTAAATTAATCATAAAATCATATAAAATATTATTAAAAGACTCCAAACCTTCAAAAGGTAGGCCTTACAGAAGAACTCATTAAGACACCGAGCACGGAAGATATATTGACGCCAATAAAAGCACTAAAAACATGCCTTCTTTTGCATAACACTACCCAGTAGTTCACGGCATCATTGACGAATTTTTCGTGATGATTTCTTAAAGGAAGTTTCTGCATGAGCTGCTGGTCTTAAAAAAAAATCATACTAAATATAAAGCAAAGTAGCGGTTATAAGCGCCTAACTTTTTCCACTCTATTACAACCACTTCAAGATACTCATGAACAGGGAAGACAATTATATGCAAATGCATATAATATATGCTTTTGCATATTTGGACGTTTTGTTAATAATTTTGCATATTTATAACGATTGTGCTTATTTGTGCACATTTTTACATATTTTTAACTTTTCGAACAGATTTTAGCTTGTAATCGGGCAAATTTTGATACTTCCTTCACATCTGGCAACATTGTAATTTCTTTGATATTATATATATTTATAAAGAGATATTATATTATATATGTATAAATAATATTTTGTTTAAAAACTCACAGACAATGGATCCATACGCCGAAAGTCTCCTTCCGAACGAAGTCCCTTATTTTAAATGGTGCCCAACTACATCCTGCGATGTCGAGCGGTCTTTCTCACAATACAAAACATTGTTGGCTGAAAATCGTAGATTTTAATATAAAAATGCATTTAATTGTTCAGTGTAATCGCTGAATGCAATACACTGTTTTTTGCTATAAGCACCATATAAAATAATGGACTTCGTCCGGAAGGAGACTTTTGGCATTGGCTTCGATCTACCAAACAAAATATTCATTAAATGATTAAAATAGAATTAAATTTTTACTTTATAATTAAAATTATAATTTATTTAAACTGAAATATTTACTTTTACGCCTTGAAAGGGCTATTGTTTTGTTTTTTTTTATGAACTATTGAATAAAATTTTGAATAATAAAACTCCGACTTCGACATTTTTCGTGCTTATTTGATGGCATATTTTGCCATTTTTTAGAGCATATTAGCATACTTATTTTAGATTTTTTCGTGCATATTTCTGTCTTCCCTGCTCATGAATACTGTAAGTCGCCGAATCGTTCAGATTCTAAACTGTAGAGTTCGCAAACTATCGATACTATCGATCATTTCACACTATCGTGCCTATCGATAGTTTTGGACTGACTATCGATGGTTTTCGCTAGTATTTCAATATTCATTGACACCACTGTTTAGGTGTCATTGCCATTGCTGTCGAATTAGTTTGATTTTGACAATTTGGTTTAATTTTTTTTCTGTTTTGTAGAGGTCAGGTGATGTTTCTTATAAATGTAAGAGCATTGTGTTGATTTGGAAGATGGGTGATTGATATTTAGAGGTTGAAAAGATGGAGTAGTAGTTTCGGTGAAAATTTGTTTTATATTTGCATAGCTCAAAACTGACGGGAAACACGCTCGCAGGGAGACAATCCACAACTTTACCGTACGACTAAAGAACGAATTATCACTACAACGTGAGGTTCTGTGTGGCATCACGGCAATGATAAAGGAGTGGGCTTGGACAGCTGCCCGAGTGGACCTAGAAAACATACGGTGTGGTGGCGTCAGGCCATTACAAAACCAACATAACGTCGATTTCCAATAGAGTTGAGAAAGGATGAAATATTTTTATCCCCCATCAAATATGTCGCACGACGTTGACTTCGGTCCAGAAGCACGTTTCGATTTCAATTCCTTAACGAATTTTTCTTTATATTCGTCTTCTTTTCGTTAACGAAACTTCCTCAATATTTCGATATTGGGTTCGTGCATGATAAATCCCGACGTTTCTGCATTGCGTCTTGCACGAATTTTCAACATTTATATCAAATTTTCGTCAATTAAATGTATGGCCAAGTCAGCATGTTTCGTCAAGGATCAAGAAAAATCGTACATCATTCATTTGAGATTTCTTCAACACTGGAACTACTGGGTAGCTAAAATGCCTACTGATAGCAGGCGAGTGCGATGTATGTGTGCGTGCGAGTATCGAGATTCGAGCAGAATAACAAACGAGTAGGCGAGTGCGCAACTTTCTCTCTCTCTCTCTTTTTTTCTTTCTTTCTCTGTATGTCTCTGTCTCCTTTTATTACAAGAATCTTATATTTTAATACGCAAACATCGTATGTTGTCGTATACTTGTTTAATATTTGTTTTAAAAGAAGGGTAATGAAGCGTATATCATTCAAAAGGTACTGATAAATTGATGACCTATAACCTAAGAGGCGTTGAAGGTTTATATTAACTTTTGTAAGAATTCTCAGGGCTAGGAAGAGGTAGAATGGTGAATGGATTTTGGATGAAAGTTATGTGTAAGGATTCTTGTATAATATGACTGAATTTTAGATTGGTGACCTTTTACTAGAAATATGAGACTGAGACTGAAAAATGAACATTTTTTTAATAAATGCTAACCTATAAGATATGAAAGAACATGGTGAAAGAGGTAATTTTAGACATTGATAAGACAAAAACTATTTCAAACATTTTTTGCCAACTCTTACGGATACCCTATAATAAGCATTTTTGTATGTGTCTTACCGCTCATTTACTTGTAGGCAGTCATAACTAAAAAAAACAAACGGTTTTTGGGATAATGATGCAGGATTGTTTATAAATATCACGCTTCATGTTGTATAAAAATTTCATGTTATTATTTTGAATACTTTCCGCACGAGAAGATAATACGCCTTTTTTCATACAAGGAAGGTGCTAGTCAATGGAAAACTTTAAACGCATTTTATGCAAAATCGAGTTTTTGAGTTATGACTGTCTTCAAGTAAATGAGCGATATGTGAATTTATATTGTGATGGTGAAATTTCTTACAAATAGTAAATTTTTAAAAATGTCCGTTATTTTGCCAATAAAATTTTGACATTTTTGACCTAGTTTGCCGAGTAACTACCCTGTCAAGCCAGGATCCCATCGGCTTCATGAAAACAGAACGATATATATTATATATGTACTTATTGGAGTGGTGTTTTATTGGATACTAGCTGAAACCCGGCGCGTTGCTGCCACTCTCCCTTGTCAAACGCCCAGAAAATGTTATCAGTTAAACAGCATGTCTCAATTGAGGTCGTATACTGAATTCCGAGACTGTGAGACCTATATCCACAAAGCTATTCTATATAACAAATTTGGGTTGTATAGGAAATGCCACGCCCTCCTGATCACCGCTCATAGAATGTAAACAATTAAACTACATGCGTACATTGAGGTCCAATACTGAATTCAAAAACTGTGCGACCTATAAACCCAAAGCTATTTGATATCGCTAATTTGGGTTAAATAGGAGGTTTCACGCCCCTTTGTCTTGCGCCCAAAAAATGTAATTAATGAAACTGCATGTATAAATTGAGGTCGAATAATGAATTCTGACGCTGCGCGACATATAACTTCAATGATATTCTATACCACAAATTTACGTTATATGGAGGTGCCACGCCCCTCTTACCAATGAACACAAAATTAAATCAATGAAACTGCATGTGTACATTGAGGTCGAATACTGAATTTCGGCGTTGTGCGACCTATAACTCCAAAGCTATTTGATAGCACAAAGTTGGGTTGTATGGGAAGTGCCTCTCCCCTTTGCCCTACGCTCATAAAATGTAAGTAATGAAAGTGCATGTATAAATTTAGGTCGAATACAGAATTCTTAAGCTGTTAACCTATAACTTCAAAGCAATTCGATATCGCTAATTTGGGTTGTAAGAGAGATGTCACGCCTCCCTGTCCAATGCCCATAAAATAAAATCATTGAAACTGCATGTGTAAATTGAGGTCAAAAACTGAATTCCAAAGCTGTGCGGCCTATAACTTCAAAGCTATTCGATATCGAAAATTTATGTTGTATGGGAGGTGCCCCTCCCCGTGTCCAACTCCCATCAAATTTCATCATTGAAACGGTACGTCTAAATTGTGGTCGAATACCGAATTTCTAGCCTGTGCGACCCATAACTCTAAAGCTATTCGATAACACAAATTTTGTATATATTTGTGGGAAGTAAAAGTGGGTGTGGCATTTCTTATTAAACCATCTCGTACTCAAAGCAAAGCCACTTACAAAATTTGAGCTCAATCGGACCAACAGTTTCGAAGTATTTTAATATTTTCTTAAAAGTAGACGTAGATGAAGTGTGACCACGCCCGTTTTTATTTAAGTGAATCATCAAGTTAACATACGAACTTATTTACCAAATTTTAATTTAATACCACCAATACCGTATTAAATATAGCATTTTTATTAATTTGTGTGCGATAAAAGGGGGTGTGGCATTATTTTTTTCCTAAACCTTTGCATAGCAGTTACGAACAAATCCGTAGAAGGAAGTATCCAATTGGGTCCTGTCGTTTTCAAGTATTAAGCATCCGAACAAATCACGATTAATTTTTATGTACACAGATATTGATTTGTGGGCGGTAAAAGTGGGTGTGAAAACATTTATGTATCGTGACTGCTTCTTGGAGCACCTACACAGCAAGTTTCACTATAAAAATGTGTAGATCTCCGGAATTGCCATGATTTCGAAAAAGTGGGCGTATATATATTGCGACCACGCCAATTTTTTGCACAGTTATTGGCAAAATATTTCCTTTGAGCCATCTCGTAATCGAAACAAATAGACTGCCCAAATTTCAGCTCAATTTAGGTTAAGCCTGGCGCACTTTACTTCACTCGACGCTAACTCCTCGAAAAGTGAGTTTAACGAAAGTGGGACAGGCCCATTTTTAGTGCACTGGCCGAGAGTAACCATATGAACTAAATTACAAAATTTTTGTTTAATACGACCTAAACCGTTGAAATAAAACGTTTTCATTGGTTTGTGGGCGGTAAAAGGGGGGCGTGGAAACCAATTTTTAGTACAGTTGCTAACAGTAACCGTACAAACTAAGCCAACATTTTAGCTCAATCGACCCAGTAGTCAATTTTGATTATTTCTTAAAAAGTGGGTGTGGCTATATAGCGATGACGCCCTTTTTTTAGAACAATTGCCGAAAGTAACCATACAAACTTAGGTATCACATGTTAGTCTCATACGGCCAAAACTGCTTGAAATATAGCATTTTCACTGATTTGTGGGCGCAAAAGGGGGCGTGGAAACCAATTTTTCGTACAGTTACTGTCAGTAACTTCACAAACCAAAGGACCAAATTTAGGTCTCATACGACCAAAACCGTCTGAAATAAAACATTTGCATTTATTTGTGGGCGGTAAAAAGGGGCGTGGAAACCCATTTTTAGGACAGTTGTCGACAGTAACCGTACATACTAAATTACAAAATTTTAGCCATATACGACCTAAACCGACTCAAATATAACATTTTTATTGATTTGGGGGCGGTAAAAGGGGGATGTGGCAAATTTTTTCCTCAACCATCTCGTACCTGAAACAAATCGACTGCCAAAATTTCAGGTCAATCGGTTCAGTAGTTTTGGAGTCTATAAACATCACACAGCCAGACACACATCGTTTTGCTTTTTATATATATAGATATTGATTTGTGGGCGTTAAAAGGGGGCGTAAAAACATTTATAAATTGTGTTCGTCTCTTGGAGCACCTAAACAGCAAGTTTCACTGTAAAAATGTGCAGAACTCCGCAATTGCCATGATTTCGAAAAAGTGGGCGTATTTATATTACGACCACGCCCATTTTTTGTACAGTTACCGACAGCAACCATCAGAACAAAATTACCAAATCTTAGTTTTTTACGATTGAAACCGTCTTACATATATCCTTTTTTTTGGTTTGTGATCGATAGCGCAAATTTGGCTTGTATGGGAGGTACCACGCCCCCTCGTCCAATCGTTACCAAACCTCACAGGAACACTCTCAAGATGTGGCTTCAGTTTCCCTGAAAATTTCATAAAGTTCGGTTCAGCGGTTTTGGAGTCTATACGTGATATAGCCACATACCCACATACCCACATACCCACATACCCACATACCCACATACATACATTCATTTTTATATATATAGACTAGTATAGAAGCCTGTCCTACGACAGATCCTCCGCACACTTCGTTTTTGGAGTCATTTGCCGAAAGCACTTTTTTCTATTTTTTAAACTTGATTTTTGCAAAATACAAATGCACCACTTTAAATAGCACTTTAAATAATTGAAGTAGTGTTGAAAAATTAGTTCAAGTGTAAAAGTGCAAAAAGTCGAGTTTGGTATCAATCATATTCATACACAACTTTACAAACTGCCCTTGCAACCTTCATATACGCAGGTGTCATTTCGCGGCTGATACAATTATATTTTTTGGTGCAATCGACCCAAATCGGGTTTTTTTATAAAAGGATGAAAAAAAAGGTAGTTAGATCAAAAACGTACTATTGTCACTGATAAGTATTAAATACATATATTTTCTGTGCATTCTTTCAGGCTGAACATTTTTGAGAACAGTGTGTCTCGTAAAATTACTTTACTGTCAAATAGTAATTCCAATTTGAGAAATATTGTGTGCGGAGCCTTTTATGTATTAAAATGTGCATACTTTCAGGCTGAACAGTTTGAGAGATATTGGACACGGAGCAGCGTGCTTGCCTTTTATATAGATACACATATTAAGATGAGACCTTGTTTGTCACACGACTTCGCCGGTGTCAAGATTCAAAAATTGTTGCTAACTTGACCTTGTTTGTCTTGATAACGCGATATTTGTAATGTTGCTAACTTGACTTTGTTTCTCTTAAAAACGCAACTCTGCTATGCTGTCTGATATTATCGTTTTGACTTAGCTTTTTTATTTTGCTAGCATTATTTTCCAATTAACAACTTTTTAGTTTGTTAATAATACTTACAGCCCTATTCTGGCAAAATAACAAATTGTTAACCAGTATTTTGAATATTTCTATATGTTTGTTTTTTTCAAAACAAAACTTGAAGCACAAAAACAAAATCAGTTGACAATTTTTATCAAAATTTATTATTTTTGAGCTTAAAATTTTGTTTTGAAATCAAAAAATGACAACAAATACATTGAAATATTCAAAATACTGGTTAACAATTTGTTAATTTACCAGAATAGGGCTGTTAATTTCAATTAAAATCATATTTTATATTTGTGAATTGTAATCTGTAATATCTTATTTTAGAATTTTAATTTGCTATAAAACCTATAAAAATGAAATAAATTTGCTATAAAATGAAATAAATAAATTATTGCAATATTTCATAACTCAAAAAACAAGATTTTTGGGTTAATGATGCAGAATTGTTCTTTATATCATGCTTCATATTGTGAAAAAATTTAATGTTATTATTTTGAATATTCTCCGCGTGAGAAAAGAATATGCCTCTATCTTTTCATACAAGGGGCGAGTTAATTGAAAATTTAAAATGCTTTTTCTGCAAATTGACTTTTTTTGAGTTGAGTTATGACGTTATTCGAGCAAATGAGCGATATGTTCTCAGTACATCGTATTTTTGTATGAAAAGTCGTTGATTAAGAAAAATTACGGTATACGAAAGCTTTTTCATTAATATTTTTAACGATAGTATGTTGAACTAAATTCCCGTTATTTTGACATCAAAACTATTGCGATATCAATTGAAAACGAATGATTTTCTTAGTACAACGCATTTTCTTAAGGCAAGGTTATTAATTGTCTCAGAATTAGAAAAGCCCGTTAAAATTACGATTTCCTTCAAATTTTCTTTTACTGAAAATACTATTAAAAATGTTAAAATATTTACTGCTACCTCACCAATTCTATGTTATATATTGTTTTAAAAAAACCTCTAAAATATTCAATGTTTGCTCAAAAAATAGGTTAAAAGTTGTTTTCGTTTTAATTTTTTTTCAATATTAATTTCTCACACTCTTTCATTAAACATATCATTTATCCGCAAAAAATGCTTCGTTTTGATACAAAACTCAATGAAAGTTTCTGGATTTTTTTGGTGAAAATTAATTTTTTCAAAATGTTGTTTTTGTATTTATTTTTAAAGTGAAATAAGCTGTAATTCCAAAATAATTTTTGTGAAAAATATCCTTAATTTCTCTTACCAATCAAAAGCTATATACAGTGAGCAAAAAAAAAAAACAAACTTGTGCAGTATATTTACTTATGCTTATGTTGCATTATGTTTGAAACTATGTATTACCCCAACAACAACACTCAGTTCGTACGCCTGAATATTTTTTAATATAAACACTTTTAACTTTTATTTATATTAAGAAACCAATTTTTTGGATACAACAAAGTTTGTTGTATTTTTAAAGCTTGAAATAGTATAACTCCGCCCATGGAGAATGCAGTTCGCCACAACCAATCGACGATGACGAAGTAGAAGTTCTACCACCTAGCCATGACGAGGTTCGAGTTGCTATCCAGCGGCTCAAAAACAACAAAGCAGCGGGTGCTGACGGCCTGCCAGCTGAACTGTTTAAAGCCGGCGGCGATGAATTGATAGGGTGCATGCATCAACTCATCAGCAAAATATGGCTAGCGGAATGCATGCCCGACGATTGGAATCTCAGCGTGCTTTGTCCCTTACTTAAGAAAGGAGACCCGACAATTATCGCCAACTACCGAGGTATCAGTCTTATTTCCATCGCATATAAGGTCCTCTCGAGCGTACTATGTGAAAGACTTAAGCCGTATACAAAAACACTGATTGGACCTTATCAGTGTGGCTTTCGACCTGGTAAATCCACCATAGACCAGATTTTTACACTGCGCCAAATCCTGGAGAAAACCAACGAAAAGCAAATCGACACGCATCATCTCTTTGTCGATTATAAAGCTGCGTTCGATAGCCCGAGGCGGGATTGCCTATACGCAACAATGTCTGAGTTCGGTATACCTGCAAAGTTGATAAGACTCTGCAGGATGACGTTGAGCAATACTTGCAGCTCCGTCAAGGTAGGAAATGACCTCTCCGAAACCTTCCATACTGAACGAGGTTTCAGACAAGGCGACCCGCTATCTTGCGATCTCTTCAACATCATCATGGAGGGGATCTTATGAAAGGCCGGTGTGCATCGCAATGGCACCATTTTTTACAAAGGTGTTCAGCTCCTTGCGTATGCTGATGATATTGATATCATCGGTAGAACCAAGAGAGATGTCACTGCTGCTTTCACCGCTATCGAAAAAGAATCAGCCAAGGTGGGTTTGACGGTAAACGAGGGTAAAACGAAGTATATGCTGCCTGCTGGCAGGGGAGCGGGGCGGCTAGGCTCTCACGTTTCAACAGGCAACTATAACTTTGAAGTGGTCAAGGAATTTACCTACCTTGGCACCGCCATTAACAGCAATAATGATGTCAGCCTGGAGATAAAGCGAAGAATAACAATTGCTAATAGGTGCTACTACGGGCTTAGTAAGCAATTACGTTGCAGAGCCCTCTCTCGATCGACAAAACTGACACTCTACAAGACGCTCATTATACCTGTGCTTCTTTATGGCGCTGAGGCATGGGTTGTCTCGCAAGCAGACGCAGCCGCTCTTGGGGTGTTTGAGAGAAAAGTTCTTCGCAAAATCTTCGGCCCTATTCGAGTTGGCGACGACTATCGCATACGAATGAACCACGAGCTGTATGAGCTATACGACGACATTGAAGTAGTTCAGCGTATCGCAATCCAGCGATTACGCTGGCTAGGTCATGTCCATCGTATGAATGACGATGCTCTAGCGAAAAAAGTGTTCGAGGCGAAGGCCGAAGGCCGACGACGAAGAGGGAGACCATGCCTCCGATGGATTGACCAGGTCGAGGAAGCCCTAACCGCGCTTGGTGAAACCAATTGGAGAAGGCGCGCGCGAAGCAGAGGCGCCTGGCGAGAGCTGATGAGATCGGCCGAAACCCGACGACGGGTTGCTATGGCCACCTAAGTAAGTAAGTAATAGTATTTCTAAGGCCGCATTCACAGTGGAAGCTTTGGCTTAAGCTGATTCATAAAGCAGCTTTGCCGAGTATATTTATATCATAGCGACCGCTTATTCAGCGCTTCACAAAGTAGCTTCTTGAGCTTATTGGTATTTATAGTACGCACTTTCTGCTTGTGTGAGCAAGCGAGGTGGAGATATAAGCGCTAAAAACCATTTAAAAAGTAGCTTTATTCTTGGAGTCAGATTGCACTATAAACACTGAGCTTTTTCTATATGTTTATACACAAAGAATTTTTCAGCAAAACCTCTCAGCTCTGCAAAAAAACTATGAATGCGGTCTTAGAAATGAAATTTCAAGCTTTAAGAATACAACAAACTTTGTTGTATCAAAAACATTGATTTGATAATCTTAACAAAAGTTGAAAGTGTTTATATTAAAATATAAACAGGCGTACGAACTGAGTGTTGTTGGGGTAATAGACTAGCCATATAAAATAAAATGTTAAAATATTCTTTATTAAAGTTTTTTCTAAATGACCTCTATATTAATTATGTTGACTTTATATGATTTAAATACAAATTCTAAATGTTTGATAGTTTAAATCATACTTGATTTTAAATACAAATTCTAGTTGTTTGATAGTTTAAAACATGCTTTGTTAGTGCAGACTTCCAGCAGGCTGTTGGACTACATATAATAACATAAGCATAGAAACTAAAGTAAAACAGAAATACAACAACAAATGTGACATTATGAAATGGAGGAAAAACTGAGAAATTGACGCTTCAAATCTCATCGCCCCGATGGTGCAGTGCGTTAACGCGCGCTTGCACGGGTATCACAAAGATTTCTGATGACGCTTTTAGCAGAGTAGAAATTGCAATCAGATCAGCTAGTGATTTTTTCCTTTTCATATTGAAAAAACTTTGTTGTTGTTGTTTCTTTGGAAAAATTCGTTAGAACAATTAATTGTTCTAACTTTGACCTTAAGCTCAACAAACGATTTTAAACTATCAAACAACTAGAATTTGTATTTAAAATCAAGTATGATTTAAACTATCAAACATTTAGAATTTGTATTTAAATCATATAAAGTCAACAATATTCTTTATTTTATTCTGTTTCACAGTTTTCACAAGAATTGTCAAAATATCATCTTTAAAAACAAATTAACAAAAAACAAAACAGGCACATTTCATGAAGCCATTAAAAAACTTGTACACTTTTCATATTACGCAGAAAGGAACCGTTATTAAATCCATTTTTTTTTATTTGTCGACACTACATGTAGCTTCTCTTTATATTTTAAATGTAATGTAATTTAATTTAAAGAAAGTTTATGCGAAAGAAAAAAGAAAGTGAATTCAAGGCAAATTTCAATAGATATGGAGAAATTAATTATAAAACTTTGGGAAGAGAAGAAGTATTTGAGGAAATTTGCTGGTCAACTATATTATTGACCAAGTGGAAGTGCAAAGCCAAAATAATTTTATCTCTACAGACGCACAGGAAAATAGGTTGAATAATTAACGAAAATCTCAAAATATCCGAAGGGGAATTACCGTAATATTTGAGCGAACACGGTACACCCACAATCAGTACGAAGTTTTTTGCATTCGGGAGGCTTAAGAGAGCATACACACCGAAACAGGCCACTGTTGTAAGCAAATAATATAAAGAAGCGGCTGGAGTATGAAAAGAGTATGTCAGGAAACCAAAAGAGTTTTGGAACTCAGTGAAATTTTTAGATTAGTCAATATTCAACATATTTGCATCGAATAAACTATGTTTTGAGTGGAGAAAGAAGGTTAAAGCATTGAACCCAAAAAATGTTAATAAAACGGTCAAACACGGCAGTGGCTGTGCTATGATTTGGGGTGCAATGGGAACTAATGGGTTTGGCAACTTTCAGTTTGTTGAAGGCACGATGAAGAAATTTTATTATTTAAACATTTGAAAGAACAATTTGCGAAAAACAGCTGCAAAATTAGGAATCGTCGACAATTAAAGCTTCGTATACGGCAATGATCCAAAGCATTCCTCACTTGTGCTTGAAGAAAAGCTGCTGTACAACTGCAAAACAATACTTCTCCACCCACCTAACGTCCTGATTTAAGCCCAATCGAACATTTGTGGGTCCATATGGATAAAAAACTATTAATAAAAACGGTTACAAACATAAAAGAGCCTACAGTTGCATTACAAAAATATGGGCGCCAATTAATCCTTACCTCACACAAGATTTGTCTCTATCAATGCCAAAAAGTTGCAAGCTATTACAATTGCTTAGGGCCATCACACAAAACACTAGTTTTAAAATAGGTATAATGACGTAAAACCTTTGTTTTTTTTTAAATTTCTGCAGTGTACAAGTTTTTTTTTTGGATTTATGAAATTTAAATTTTTTGTTAATTTGTTTTAAGAAGAATAGTTTAAGTTGAAACTATTTGAAAAGTGAATAAAATAAAGAATATTTTGACATCTTATTTTATAGGGTTAAAGAACATAGTTTCACAGAAACATAATTAATTTTACTGCACAAGTTTTTTTTGTTCACTGTATGTTTTTATACCATTTTAGTACATCTACATCTTTTTATTTTATTATTCTTAGTACGCCAAGAACGAAAGTCTTAAATTTTTTAGTATTTTTTTTTTGTATTATTTTTTATTGTATTAAGTATTTTTTATTATTAAATTTTTATATAACATTTTTTATTATACCATTTATAATTTAAAATTTGTTTTTATATAAATTTTAATAAATAAATATTTGTTTTATAACATTAAATAAAACTTTTTGATTTAATTTGCTAATTGGTAAATGTGCCTTTAAAAATGATATAAAGTAATAATAAATAGATAATAATAAAAAATATATTAAAAAAAATATAAAAATATACACATTTTATTTCGAATAACATCGGAGTTGTAGAAATAGCGTAACAAACTTCATTCCTGAGGGCGATACCCTGACCGCACCATTTTTTTTATTTTTCATTACTTGTTATTGAACTAAAAAAAATCGATAATCAGTTTTTATCTAAAAAACATACCTTTTTGAAAATAATTGTGCCTGATTCGAAATTTTTTTGGAAGATTCTCAAATTTGAGGTTAAAGAAGAAAGTGCGTTATTTCTTTTGATTCGTTTTTTAAAAGTTCGTAAAATTGTATATAGATTATGAATGACAACAATAAATTAACACGGTGAAAATTGCTTTTGTTTCTTATGTATGAGTGTGCTTTTGTTGTTGTTGTTTCTTTGAATGGTGTCACTTCAATAGTTGCTACAGAAGTAAAACCCACAATATTTACCTTTATTCTATCATTTATTTATTCTGATTGTGTTTACGGAGAACTCATCTTAGAGACTTTAATATAATTGATGAAATCGCTCATACATATACATATACAGACATAAAAATTAAAAAATTACCATTTGTTTTCATTTTGTCATGCTTTTTAAAATTTTGAAAATCAATTTGTTGTTGATTGAACGCGTTGATATTAAATCAACTAATGACTATCATTCATTTGATGTGATAGCTTAGATGGTGAATGACCACCAGATGACGATGATCAACGCCATCATTATCACCACCAATCACCAACATGCAACTATTTATATTGAGATTGTTATTCAAATCGTACGCTAAAATTGCATGATTGGCATATTTGGACACAAGTGTCATGTTGCCGCTAACGCGCGCGCGACTGTCGGACAATTTATCGGACAAACCAATGATTGGAGTCAAAACGAGTTGACGCATGAGCTAACACTCAAGTAAAAGCAAAATATTGAAGTGGGGCTATTTTGGGGAAGTGTCTGAAAAGGGAAAGTAACTTTGTTAGCAGCACACAAATTCTGTCTGCTTAAGAATGTGCCACAATTCTTTTCTGAATTATAATTGAATAAGATTGTTTATTTGTCATCATTTAGGTCTAACACAAAAAAAAAGTGCCGATCATTTTGGGATTGACTTTCCCTCTCAAGTGCCTCGAAGAAACGCACTCTTGAGCAGGACAACCAGTGATTGCTGTCGCTGCCAGCTGACGTATCTGTGCGCTACAATCTTCTTGTGCGGCATGCTTCTCCGTGGTTTCATGCTTATGAAGCCAGCAGAAAGCGGCATTAATTTTTTTAACAGTCAATAAATCCGATGCACATTGCAAAAGCTTCTATCTCAAAACTTTGTTGCTGCACTTAGATGCAATTGCTGCAGTTGCCTTAGTTTTTGCATCTAATATAATAATTTATTTGGTACGCTTGCGCAATCCGTCGATGCAAATAACGATTGAGTGGAAAATTAGTAGTTTTAAAAATTTTAAATATGAAATTTCAACGCCCAAAGCCTTGAAATTGATAAGTTGCAGCAGTCGATGGTGCACTCGAGTGGTGGGAGCCAGCGTGTCGTTCGTTATTGGCATTAGTTCGTTGAAGTTACTGGTAGCTATCATCGTCAGTGGTTTGCCATTGAATCTGTTCGCCACCACCATGCCAGCTAAGAGCTAGCGGCTTCCTACCAACTTAGACACGGATGGGCGTATGCATAGGTGAGGAAAGTAATAAAATATTAATGCAATCAATATATTATTTAGAAAAAAAAAAAACAAACAACAAAACACAAAAACTTAAGCTAAGTATCAAATAAAGCATGAAAGCAGTCAGGGTGGTGCCACAGTTTCAACGCATTGCTCTGATGCATATCACAAATGTTAAAGATTTTTTAGTAAACGCCTTAAATACACCATAAACTGCAATTATTTTTTTCTATAAGTAAACAAAATTGTTAAAATCAATAAATCAATTAAAAATTATTTGATATGCAAATATTTACAAATATGTGCAAATTCATTTCTTGGCAAATTTATATTTATGGTGGCAACTTGAGGGCAAAATTTAAAAGAAAACAAAACTAATTGTGTTTTAAAAATAATAAAAATGCTACAATACTGTTTGTAAGGATGATAAAATGTATTGTTGTTAAATGTATGTTGAAAGCGAAAATGAAAGAATGTGAATTTTTAAATTTTTTTTTCAATATAATATCTCTCAACTTCAATAAACTTATTCCAATAATTCGCCAACAATTGTATACTATCTCTGTAATGGAAGCTTCCAGAAGCTTTGCAAAACAACTGTTTCGAAACTTCAAAGTTTCTGAAGTTGGAGCAGTCGCTAGAAGCAAATCTGGTAAATATGGAGGGTGTTCCTGCAATTCGTACTGTAATTAATTCAATTCAGCCACTAAATGGAATTGAATAACTTTGGCAACTATATAGAGAGATATCCTCAAAACCTACAAGAAAGCAATTCGAGATGCAAAAAGCACTCTTGGCAGGCATACACCGAATCAATCAACAATATCAAGGATTCAGCAAGATTAAGGAGAACACTCTGCAAAGAAAGAACCAGCCCCTCTTTCATTAGGAAAGAAGACGGAACATGGACAGAATCTACTAATGAATCACGGGAACACCTACTCAACACGAATTTCCCCGGCTCCAGGAACAGCTGTAATGATACCTTATGATCAAAATCACCCGAGGCCTCTGTTGCGGTTCCTACTGGCTCCTTTATATCAATGGAAAGGGTTATCTGGGCCTTAAACAGCTTCCTTCAATACAAATCTCCAGGCCCCGACGTCATTCTACCAATAATGTTGAAGAAACTAGAAGATGTAGTTATACCGATCCTACACAGAAAAAACAAATTTAATGAACAGCGTACGTTAAAATTAATTCATTGATTTTAATGAAAAAATCATTGAATTTTAATGAATTGCTCATAGTTTTTAACGTACTGTTCATTAAAATCAATGAAGTTATATTCATTAAAAATGTCTAAATAAATATCAATGATTTGTTTTCATTATTTTAATGGACTTTTCATTGATATCAATGAAAAGTACATTGATTCCAGTTGTAAATCAAATTTTAACGAACCATACATTGATTTTTAATGAACAGTTCATTGAATTCGATGTTTAGGCCATTAAATGCAATGTGTAGTTCATTAAATTCAATGTACAGTTCATTGAATTTAATGTACAGTTCATTGAATTTAATGTATAGTTCATTGAATTTAATGTATAGTTCATTGAATTCAATGTATTGTTCATTGATTTCAATGTATAGCTCATTAAATTTAATGCATAGTTCACTGAATTCAATGTATAGTTCATTAAATTCAATGCATAGTTCATTAAATTCAATGTATTCAGTTCATTAAATTCAATGTATATTAATTTATTCTCTTCCAAATTTTGTTTCAAGTGAAACGCGAAGTTGTGTAGACGTATGGCAATTGTGTGTGTAAATTTTAGATAAAAGGTGATAATAAATTAAATTAAAAGTGAAGAAAATGTTTGTGCTTTGAATGTAAAAGAAAATTTAAATCTGTTGAATTACTATTAGTTCATATAAAAAAAAAATCATATCATATCTGCTAATAGTGTTTACCGCTGTTTCAATGAAATTTGCAATCTAGTATTTAGTAATTTTTCAGCCTTTAAAAAACATTTACGTGTTGTGCATAGTCTTGATAAAAAAAAAGAAATTGCTAATTATTAATCGTAATCGCAATTTAACTGCTGTGATATAATTGAACGAAAAAAGATCTCATTACATTAAAAATAAATATATTATATTCATTTATAATATCTTCTAGATTGATAAAGATTTCTCCGTCGCTTTTGGAAATATACCTGGCATTTTAAGTGACTGCTGCCATCATTTTCAAAAAATGTTTAAATTTTTAAAGGATGAAAACCACATAAAAGATAAAGCTGTGCGGGCAAAGATGGCAGAAATTGAAGATTTCACTAATTACAGTGGTAAGCTTAATTTTTCTCGAGGCTACAGTACTGCTATGAAACTTCTTTGGAGCCTTCATGGGTATTTGATGCCCACTCAAAAAGTATGCAGTAAGGACAACTTTGGAAGAAAAACTTTCCTAAAGCATACAAATACCAGTTCCCAAGAGGCATTCGTTTTTGTTGGAAGCAGCATCCAGGAAGTCGAGGAGCATATTGAGTTTTTAAAAACTAAAGGCAAAAATACTCAACCATTAATCTTTGCTGTTGCAGAGAAGAACTTCTCCTAATTCCAACAATTTTATGTGTTCATGGATGGTGTAAAATTTTAATTTGCTAGTTTTATTAGAGCCGTAGATGTTTGCTTTAAAATTTTTTAATTATTTCAATTAAAATATCCTGCGGCATGCACTCTCGTGTGAGAGTTTATTGCCGTATATTTTTATAAATTTAAAAACTATTCAAAATCTTCGAAAATTTGTATATTAATTGACTCTTTAAAATAAAAAAAATATTGTTTAAATTGTAATTATTTTTTTATTTTAAAAATGTTTAGAGGGGAATTAACAAATAATTCGTTGAATTTAATGTATAGATCATTCATTCCAATGAACTAATTACATTAAATTTAATGTAATATACATGGAATTCAATGAACTGAATACATTAAATTTAGTGAACTGTACATTAAATCCATTAAACTAAATACATTAAATTCAAAGAACTTAATACATTAAATTCAATGAAATAAACATTAAAATCAATGAACTATACATTAAATTCAATGAACTGTACATTGAATTCAATGAACTGTACATTAAATTCAATGAACTATAAATTAAATTCAATGAACTATACATTGAATTTAATGGACTATACATTAAATTCAATGAACTATACATTAAATTCAATGAACTATACATTGAATTCAATGAACCTAACATTGAATTCAATGAACCTTACATTGAATTAAATGAACTCTACATTGAATTCAATGAACTTTTCATTAAGTTCAATGAAAAAGTCATTAATTTTGGCATTTTTTTAATGAACGTGTTCATTGAATTCAATGAAGTGTACATTGATATTCAAGGAACCATTCATTGAAAATCACTAAGTTTAATGAACTATTCATTAAAGTATGAAAAAAATTCATTGAAATCAATGACCACAGTTCATTGGACCAAAATCAATGAATAATTCATTGAAATTAATGCTCCTTTTCATTAATATAATGTACCTTTTTGATTCAGTGTACTCTCTATATTCATAAATTGCCTCCGCCTTAACTGCACTCCGAGGAGCTGGAGAAGAGTAAAGGTAATATTTATAACCACAGCTAAAAGGAAAGTTCATGAATCAGTCAAGGATTTCAGACCAATAAGACTCACATAATTCGTACTGAAAACCTTAGAACGTATACTTGATATTCATATTAGGGACCTTCTAGAGGGTACTGCCATATCCAACGCCCAGCATGCATACCTCAAGGGTAGACCCACAGATATCGCCTTACACGAGGTTATCACTACTATTGAAAGATTCATCTTCTTTAAACAATGCACAGAAGGGCCATTTAACAATCTACATACTAAGTCCATTCTTGATTCTCTGACCAACCTTGGTGTGCAAACACCAGTGAGAAACTGGATGGTCTCAATTCTCAGTAACATAATAATCCGGGCAGACTTGGGTGGTTGTTAACTTACGAAATTTTTCAGTAGGGGTACTCCACAGGGAGGAGTGATATCCCCCCTACTCTGGCACCATCGCCATAAACACTAAATTGAAATGGGGTCAAAGTGGTGGCTTATGCGGATGATGTGATTGCAATGGTGTCAGGACTGTTCCCTTCTACGTTTAGTGAGCTAATAGAGGCAGTTTTGGATAAACTCAGTCTCTGGGCTGCCAGGTGCGGCCTAGGAGTTAACCCTAGCAACACGAAACTGATGTTATTCACCACAAAAACCAAAGTGTCACAATTTGTCTTTCCAAAGCTAAACAACCAACCTCTTCCACTATCCAACAACGCAAAATATCTAGGAGTCATTCTAGATTCTCAGCTCAGCTGGAAAATCCACATCTAACAAAGGGTCAAGAAGGCTTGCACAGTCTTCTACGCCTGCAAAACGACCTTTAGTAGGAAATAGGGTCTTCAACCGAAAATGCTTTATGGATATATACAGCAGTAGTAGACCCCATCCTGGCATATCGTGCACTAGTATGGAGGTCTGCACTAAATAAAGTATACAACACAACAAAACTAAGCAGGATCCAGTGGTCCATGTGCATAGGTATCACAGGGGGTATTCGCTCTTTAAACGGTAACTGTTATAATGACATAAAATTGCTTGGCTTTTTTTTAACTTTTTAATTTGTCCTCATAACAGGATTACAAAAAATTTGGGTTAAGAAATTTTTCTGTGAAAGATATTTCTGAAAAGAAATTGCAAACTTTGTAATTCAAAAATTTAATTTTTTTAACATAGATTCTGAACAAGAATGATAGAATACAAAGATTGCGCCAAAGACAAGAAAATGAGTACAACAAAATTGTCGTTCTGCGCATGTACGTCATAATATCAATGCTGTTTTGGAGAGCGTTCACTTAGCATACGATTTCTACACAGAGATGAAAGTTGCATACATTTTAGTTTGTATAATTAAAATAAAAGAATTAAGAAGCAATTTATTGGAACGAGAAGAAGGTAAATTTATTAAGAACTCCTTTGCAAACTTTATTTTTACTAATATTTTATTACAGCTAGTAAGCAGCTAAGTAAAAAAAAATTTGTTTTAGAAACCAACTTCAGTTAGCATTATTTTTCGACTTGGATTTTATAAAAATGTTCATTACGAGTTTAATTGATGTACTTTAAACATTCCCAGATATTTTATTTCTATTAATTTACCTGTGAATTGAAAGGACAAATAAATTATAGTTCCAAGTTTTTAAATAATGAAAGAAATTTTGTTAGGTTAAGATATTTTTGTTTTCTTTTTTTGTGCGTTTTCTACAATTTCTTGGTTTAATTTTTGTTTTTATTACAAACATCAGGTTTCTGAAAAATATTTGTTTGCTATTGTTACCACAATTAGCAGCTGCACACTTAATTTTTTATATTTTAAGTTAAAAACTCGCAAATATACTTCGATATATACACAATTAAATAAAACACAACCGATCGCAGTACGTTTCCCAAAGAAATAAAATATTGTGACGTAGTCAACTGAACAGATGGTTGTCAAACTCGATTAGCAGAAGTAACGGACCTGCGCAAAGCGTAATCTCTTATTCTATCATTCTTGGATTCTGAATATATTCTTCTTAAATTTTTAAAAAAATCCCGTTTTATGACGTAAAACTTTTGGTGATATCTCAAAATCCATAGATTTTCTCAATACAACGCATTTTTGTATGAATGTTGATTAATAAAAATAACGGTAAACGAAAGCTGTTTCAAAAATATTTTTGCAGATAGTTCTTATATTAAAAAAATCCCGTTTTTATGACATCAACATTATTATATCTCGAAAACTATAGACTTTCTCAGTACAACGCATTTTCTTAAGCCTTAGAATCTAAGGCTTAGAAACTATTAAATCTTAAGAAATAATTGAAATTTCAAATTTGACTTAGCAAGCAAACATTTCCGCCATTTTCGAATCGATTTTCATCAAGTTCAATTCAGTGAATATGGAGATATAAGAAAAGATTTACCGTTACCTCCCCAATTCAATGTCTTGTATTGTTTTCAGAGGTTAAGACTTTTATGACTTTTTTTTAAAATGTCTCTGACACAAGAGTCTTAAGAAATTTTTGTTTATAGTCAAAAGTAAGAGTTATCAAATAAGAGTTATTTATAACTTTTACTTTCAAATCTCACTTAATAACTTTTATTTTTAACAGTTATATTTAACTTTTATAAAATAAAATCACACTTAAGAGCCTTTGAAGACTTTTAAATTATAAAAATAATTTTATTTAAAAAAGTTAATTTGAAGAGTCTTTTGAGACTTTTCTTGTATAAAAGTCTTTTTAGAAGTATTTTTTTTTTAAAGAATTGTATGTTATTTAATGAATATGATTCTGAAATTGGTTATGATTGGTTAATCATTTTATGAATATGAAATTGGTTGCTGGTAATAGGTCATTACTAAATATATTTTGAATTTTTTTGCAGTTTTTTATTCTAAGGGCCGTTTTCTCAATGTCCGGTTAAGCACTAATCGGAACTTTAACTGGAGGTTAGCAAAAAAGCATTTTCTCAATGTTCGGTTAGGTCTTAAGTGCCGGTTAAGTTAATGGCAAGTTGAGGTTCCGGTTAGTTGCTAATCGGAAGAACAGCTGTGTAGTGTAAAAAATAATTATATATTTTATAATTAAAAATAGATAGAATTTCGAGGATTTCGTTTTTTTCTAACTTGAATTCGATCCAAAATATAAAAAGGACATATGGGCAATTCCACCAAATGGTCTACCGGGATAATAAAATTAAAAGTTATTCAAATCACATTAATGTAATATATTATTATACAAAAATAGTCAAATTTTAATAAAACGAAAAAATTTCACATGTATATACTCAACAGTTTACGAAAAACCATTGCAAAGTGGCAAATTGTAGTTTTGGATCATTTTAACATTTTTAGTTGCTCATTTTTTTTTAAATTTCCTTCGTAAAAAGAGACTTATGTGAAATGAGGCTTATTATAAATAATCTTTCTAAGGGCATAAGTAATCTTAAATAGAAGAGACGAATCAAAAGAAATGAAGAATAACGGTACTTTTTGGCTTATCTCTTCTACAAATTCTATTGTCATGTTCGACACCGTAAAGAAGCATTAGTTATCAGTAGACCAGAAATATTTAAACAAAGTGCATCAAAGTGGGCGTACATATAGCATTTGAAGTAATTATCACTATAAACAAAAAATCGGGTTGAAAAAATAAAAACACAATTATCAGTAGCGATTTGAAGTTTGTCACGTTCGACACCGTAAGTGTAAATTTGGTTTAGATATGTACGCATAAATAGAGCGATTTCGGGGTTTTACGAATTTCATCATTGGACATTGCTTACGGTAAACAGCCCATTGAATTCGCAAAAAAAATAATTTAAGTATGTAGAGCATTGTACGCTCTGCTCGAATTTGAAATTCATGAAGTCGAAATCGCTCCACCATAATGTATATATATAGATGTGTGTATATCTTTATTATATGCAGATGAGCGAAAGCCGTAGTGCAAAAAACAAAGAAAAATGCCAAAAATGGAGAGAAGGTATAAAAAAAAAATCCATTAAAACTAAAAACTTACCTATTAAAAAACAAGGAGAGAATGAAGAAAAATAGAAACAAGTGGAAACAATTGGCTGATAACAAAATGATTGAGCAGAAGAAAGAAATTGACCGAATTCGGCAAAGAAGAAGTCGAGAGAAAAAAAGAGAAATACAAAACAGTCCCTCGGCGCCCAACAAATGTAAACAGACATTGTATAAAGCCGTAAAAAAAGTAGAGAATGCACTTCCAAGAGACATAACAAAAAAATTAAAAGTTCTCGACGTTTTGAACGAAAAATATGTAAATAACAATAATGACAAGTAGATTAGCCAATTCAACAACAAGGTCATGGAGGCCGTCAAAGATTTTTATATTAACGACAATATAAGCGTACAATCTGCTGGAAAAAAGGACACTATTATATTAAATGGAATAATAGTTCCAAAACGCTTCATGCTGATGACGGTGCTTGAGGCCTATCAATTGTACAAAGAGGAGTTTGGAAATGAGGCAGTTGGCAAGTCGCTCTTTTTTAAATATAGACCAAGCTATGTTCAATTGTCGAGTAAGATGCCGCATAACATGTGTGTTTGCATGTATCATGCAAATTTCGCCTTCTTGTTAGAAGGTTGCGCAAAATTAATACAGAATTTTCCAACCGATTATCAAACCTTCTTAGAGTCCGTTTGTTGTGACATTTCCAGTGAAAAATGCATGGCAGGCGATTGCGAGAAATGCGTTTTTGACATAAAAGACATAGTTCCTCTTATCTATTTATTAAATATGGAAGACGATGTGAACTGGCGAAATTGGCGAAAAATAGACAATCATATAGCCTTATCAGAAATCGTTGGCACTTTATCAGACCTCATGTACGAACTTCAAGCGCAGCTATCTTCGTTTAAGTTTCATTATTTTATTAAAAGAGCCCAACAGAAACATTTTGAGGAAATCAAGAAAGGTTTACAGCCTTTCGAGCTAGTAGTTCAAATCGATTTCGCTGAAAATTACCGCCTTACAACTCAAAATGAGGTGCAGAGTGCACATTTTAGTTACCGGCAAGTAACTATTTTCACCTGTGTGACTTGGGTTTTGGGAGAGGCAATGTCTTTCGCCATCATCAGTGATAAGCTAAGCCACAGCAAAGACGATGTTTTTTGTTTTTTGATAAATCTTTTATCAGAATTTAAAGTCCTGTATGGTAGCCTATCCAAAATTTTCATATTTTCTGACGGATGCAGCTCGCAGTTTAAAAACAAATACATTTTATCGAGCCTTCCTGACTTTATGCAAAAAATAGAATGCAATTTTATGCAATGGAATTTTTTCGCAACATCGCATGGAAAGGGTGCTGTTGATGGAGTGGGTGCGGTATTAAAAAGAAAAGTTTGGCAAATAATTAAGTCTAAAAATGTGGTTTTATCGGACGCTCAATCATTTTTTGAATGTGCAAAAATAACATTCACGGCATACAACTATATTTCATATCATCAGAGCAAATGGAGAAGAAGGCCCTAATATTAAATGAAAAGTGGAAAAGTGTAAGAAGCATTTCACGTATCCAACGACTGCACAGCTTTTCTTGCGATGGTCGCCAAATAGAAGCAGCTGCTACTGGATATTCTTAAAAAAAAAACAATCAGCTGCTTCTATTTGGCGACCATCGCAAGAAAAGCGAAATATATATATATATATATATATATATTAGGGCGGGTCAAATTCTGGCTCAGCGAAATTCGTAAAATACATGTAATTTCAAGACTTTTTCTCCACTACAGCATATACAAATTCTGAAAAAAAGCTGTGCGGACTTTCGTAAATAGATTCATACACATACATTCATACATTCATATTTTATAATTGAGAACAAAATCTATTTACGAAAGTCCGCACAGCTTTTTTTCAGAATTTGTATATGCTGTAGTGGAGAAAAAGTCTTGAAATTACATGTATTTTACGAATTTCGCTGAGCCAGACCTCCAAAAAATTCGTCCATACAAATTGACCCGCCCTAATATATATATATATAGAAAAAATGTCACTTTCGACATGTCACGTTCGAACCAACCTAAAAATTAAATGAAAAAAAACTACCCATGATATTTCTATCAAATAAAGAGGATTCGAAAACTTTGTTATTTTGTAACATTTTTAAATTTTCATCTATAACATGATGTGTTTGATTTCGCTGATTCTCATGTTTTTACAGATGTTCCCAAAAACTACTTCTGTTTTTGTCGCGTTCGAACCGCTCCTTTTTTTGTCCTTATTTTATAAACTACATTTCGCCTGAAAAAGACTAAATCACCAGTGATAGTACTATTGAGGATCTATACGATTATGTTAAAGATGAATCTAAAATATGTTTTATTCTGACCTTTTTTTCGCATTAAATGTGTACAACGGTCACGTTCGACACCGTGGAATTACCCATATGCGCGTAGGCGTGATTACGTGGAAGAGTAATGCACTTTCTTCATATTCACGGAAGTTCGGCACTCTGTTGCGTTTTTAAATTATTTATTAATTAATTCTTGTTAGATATATACAACTTTCACATCAAAAATAAAATAGCAAACAAGCGTAAACAGCTGATATGCAGTTTAGAGTATTCACAATTGAAAAAATTCACAATAAATGACAACCGACAGTTACTTAACCGACACTTGGTGAAAACGAAACTGTTTTTTAGTTATCGTACGGTTAGCTAACTCCCGGTTAAGAGCTTTGCTAACCGGACATTGAGAAAACGGCCCTAAGACTTTTATTTAGACTTGTATGGAATAAAAGAGTCAAAAGACTCCTAAAAATAACTTTAAAAATCAAAGTTTTTAAGGACTTGTTCAAGTTTTTTTTTAAAAATAAAAGTCTTTATATTACTCTTAAGTTTAAAAGTTAAAGTCACGGAAAACTTATATTTTTAAAAGTAAAAGTCCACTCTTAGCTTATATTTTTATAAATAAAAGTTAAAAGTATTTTTAACTACTACCTTCGTACCTAATATCGACGTAACGAAGATAATTCCTTACTAGTTTGAACTGTGTGGTTTATAGATTTGAATATTGTCATTTTTTAATTTTGGTTAGCGAATGTTTAATTCGATGCCTAATAAACAGTGATCTACATTTTTGGTTAAACTTTTGTGAAAACTGGAATAAACGAATATTTCAAAGTTTTTAACCAGTCATATTTAATAAGGAGATTTTTATTCAAAATTATTAATCTTCCTGGATTTATATCAAAACAATTTTGAAATGTCATATCTTTCCAAAACTTTTCAACTGCGCGCAGCTGCGTAAGTACAAATAAATGTCTATATATTTCACTAATATAATGTCTAAAAAGAAATAGTAAAAGTTTGAAAATTTGATATGTGTAAATATGTAATATGTCAAGCCGAACACCGTTCAAATATGACCCAACCCGGTATATTTTATACGCACAGTTAATCTTTTAAACGCGAATCCTCTACTAAAACATTTTTTTATAATCAAAACTTAAAAAATGTTTAAATGAACTTACCCAGCAGGGAAGCGAACGCTACATTAGCGCATCTGAAGCACTCCAAAAAAACAGTAGAGCGCTGCATTCTCCTTGCGTATAACGCATTTTTTAACATTAGCATGTCATCAGATGTATGTGCTCCACTCTCGTTGTTCAAAATATAAAATCGTAGCGGGAACCGAGCTCTTTGTTCACCTTGTAGTTGATACGAAATAGTTGCGAGACCCGAGCGCTTTGTTCGCCTTTTAGTTAATGCTAAAAAGTAGCTAGAACCGAGCGCTTTGTTTGCCTTGTAGATAATAATAAAAAGTAGCGAGAACCGTTATTACAAAATATAGCGCTTAAAAAACAAATAAATAGTACATTTATTAACTCTTTTGCATTTATGCATTTAATGTTGTTTTTTATGTTTGGTGATTATTAACTAATGGGAACTAAATTTATAAATTCATAACGTCATAAAAACAACAATAATTCAGTAATTAATTAAAGTAAGTACATTTATTTAAAACACAGCTTTACTGTTAAATTTCTGCTGTTCTGCTGTAAGGTTTGAATTGTTCTTTTTCTTGTTTTTGCTCACATTTCTGTAAAATTTATTTTTGTAGGAGCGAAATCCTGCCTTCATCTCATTTGCAAATATTTCTAGGGACATTGTTGGTCCATTTACCGCAACTATGACTAAAACATTTATTAATTTTTTAAGTCTTTTTGAGTTAATAGAATCATACTTACAAAACACGATTTCCGTAAAAAATTTTAGAGATTTTACTGCAAACTTTTTTTGGCGTCCATCCGAGTATAAGTGTACGAGTGCTTCCTCTTTAAAAATACCGAACACGGGTATTTGTAGGTAATGGTCGATCGAGTCCAACAATAGTTTCCCTATTTGTTTTGCTTTTTTTAAACACTTTACTAAAATACTTACTTTTATGAGTTTCGCGTATAAAATTGAGGATGGACTCGCTGGATAGACGCGATGCTATGGGGCAGTATAATGTCGTCACGCACGGCTTTGGTGCAGTACTTGCTCTATTTTAAAAATATAACACATTTCTTCATTTGATAATAAAACTTTATGAAATACTTACTTTTATGAATTTCGCGTATTAAAATTAGGACTCGCTGGATAGACTCGATCTGGCAGGACTTCGATGCAGTACTTTTACTTTTATAAAAATATGATACGATTTTACTTTTTGCATTTAAAACTTTTTTAAAACTTACTATTGTTGAGTACGCGTATGAAAGCACGGATGCCGCGAGAATAAAGCAGCACTTAGGGCTTAGCAGGACTTAAGGGCGGTACTTAATGCGCTCGTGGGCATGACAGGTGAGATAGAGCTCACAGTAGTTATGCGCGATATGTGATGTGCTCGCTGGACTTATGGTTGAGGTTGGTATGCAAAAGAACGGGATTTTTTTTTGTATTTTTTGAAAAATTTATTTATTATTTTTTTACTTTACGTTCTAAGATTTGTTTGCTAGTGCTACGTTATCACTATGGAAAGAGCTCCAAACATAGCGCTTTACAAATAGCACTATACGCAAGGGGATGAAAGCGCTCTTAATGCGCATGCGAGTAATGCGCATTAACATTTTTTACTGGGTAGTTCTCACGTAATTTGGAGAAGTTTTACATGAATTTAATAAAAATTACTTCTATAAATTCTATAATACTGAGACTCATGTAAAACATGTGGATTTTTTAAGTGTAGATGCTTCAATTGATTTTTTTTACTGCCACCTCTCTCTCAAATTTTACTGCCACCGAAATAACTGTGGCAATATGTAAAAAAACCTGGAAAATGAGAAAAGTTATTATAACAATGAAAGAATAAGAGAAGCAATGCAAATAAGGTTCAATAAAATTGTAATTGGCACTAAAATTCTGCAAAATCTTGATGTCCGGAAAGCAAACTTTATATTGCTAACACCAAAGTATAAGATGTTAGGTTGATGTTATTCGTTGACCAGACATTTTCCATGAGATAGCTATTTGCTTTTGGTTTTCTAAAAGGATTACAGCGAAAGATTAAATCACGTGACACGATTGCGGCATAAAACAAACAAGCGCCAGTAACCCACTTTTATGCAATTTAAATGCTTTTTAATGCATATTCGTGTATTATTACCTTTTTTGGTGTTGGCCAGGGAGTTTATGTGCACGTTTTAAATAGTTAATTTTGCTAACTTTGCTCGACTTGCACATTAGAAAATGTGAATTGAACTTTGCTGAACTCTTGCAGGGATCTTCCAAGCATTGTGATGACTTTTGAAGTAATGTGCTTTTTTTTTATTTAGTATCGGTTTGGTTAGGAAATTCAAGCACATACAGTACACTTTTGAACTTATTCAATTGAGTTAGCCATTTTAAGCTTCATTACCTTAAAATGCATAAGAATTGTTTTTTGAAAAGTGAAACCAAACGAAAATAGCTCTTAATGATCTGTAACAATGAAGAAGAGCAAGTTTTCAACCGTTGTTAAAAATTGTAATGAAATCGAAAGTTTTCTTTTAAAATTTTTTAAATATTCTGCAATTTCTTTTAATTTCATGTTACCGCCAAATATGTTAACATTGCCTCTGCGCTGCTATCTGTTAGCGAAATCTTGTTTGCTCTCAGCCGCTTGGCAACTGTTTCAAGGAAGTACCTGTTTAAATGTGCTTTGGACACAATTGGAAATGGAATTTTAAGTTTTAAATGTTGTTGCTGTTGTTGCATTGAGTTCTTATGACTTTTTTCATAAGGGAAAAAACTTGCTTAAGGCCATTTTTTATCTACCATCGATGGAATGCTGAAAGGGAGTTTATGCTACAGTAAAGGGAACGTTTTTCTCTTCAATATCTGCAGAAAGTAAAAGCCGTTGAAGGCACCTGTTATTACTTTCTTCGACTTTGCTGTGCTGATGATATTTGCGGGCAATGTTCACATGACTTATTGGTGCTGATAGCTAAGTTAAATACTCCTTATAGGGATAAGTTTGTGGTATTCAATGGAATTTTATTTGGAAAAAATTTAATTAGCTTTTTAAGTTAAACTCTTTCCAAAGTATTCTGAAGAAAATAGAAGGATTTTAAAAAAAAACAAAACGGCATTTAATCATGTTATACATGTCTAAAAGTTGATAAAGTCTTAAGCTTTATTTCAAAAGGTATAAATGCGTCTAAAATTAGTAAAATGTTAAACTTCTTATCAAATTATTTGGAGAAATTTATTTAGCAGCTGTTGCATTTCCCATAAAATTATTTAATGATATTCAAATACTAATTTTGGTAATTTGTTATCATCTTTCTTAACCCATTTTAACCCAGCGTTCGATTAATCGTACACTAAATTTGAACTATTTTATAAAAATTTTTTCTCGATGTTATTGAATCTTTTAGCTTCAGACTTTTACGGACTTTTATAATATGTGGGCTTAACTTTAAATAAAAAATTGTATTTAGTTCCAACCTGCCCCCCACCCCTTCAAGAGGGGGCTAGAAAAAACTCCCACTTTTTGCTCTATGTTTGAGCGGTGTAAAATCGTAGAACAATTTCCAAAAATAATAAAATAATGATGCAGCTTTGTTGGAACTGATCCGAACTTTCATCAAAGTTACATTTGTCATGACAAGAAGTCAATCGATCAGACGGTAGGTGAGTAAAAAGTTGGGTGTTCGATTTATCGTACACTGTGCTCTATTTGACATTATTGCAATTTTTATTTTGATCATTTGTTTTCTAAGAATTTTAACTATCGCTCTCCAGCTCTTTGTAAGAATTGTTGTATTTGTTATTGATATTTCGTTTTCCTAGCTTTTATCTTTCTCTCTCCAGTTCACTGTATAAATGTTAACATTTGTTGTTGTGTCTGCTGAACTTCTAATACATATTGTTATTGTTTTTGTTGTATACCAATTTCTTATTGGTAAAAAAAATAACTGTGTTTATAAAGAGATTCATTCAGTTGCAACCTTCATTACGACAGAAGATAACATAAAAAGTAAAGTGTTGTGCCACGTAAAAAGAAAAGTGCTGTGTATTCTTGATCTAAAATTTATTTATACCCTATAATAAAAAAATGGAAAAGTGTTTAAAAAAAAAGCTTCGCCGAGCACTAACTAGGGCTGAAGTGGAAGCGATAATTAATGACTGGAGTGATGATGAGACAGAAATCGCTGGAATTGGCATCGTACCACTAACAGTTGATGATGTTACAGATGAAGAAGATTTGGATGATGACATTATTCCCATGCAGGATATAGGTATTTTGTGCGTAAAATCTTAATGTCAATCTAATGTATGGCGTATTTTTCCAAAGCCTGACGTTGAAATCGATTGCGCAGGAACTTTCGAGATTGATGAAGTCCAAATAAGTACCGGATTATATTAATGTGGACTCAAGCGACGAAGAGAGAGAATACGATGACGAGGACCCCACGCATCCATCAACATCTTCTGCCGTATCACGGTCAACAAAGCGGCGTCGAATTGAATCGGTACAAAAACCAAAACAAATGTACAAACCGTTGTCTGCTTTTGGTTTACCAAAATGGACGCAGAGATCAAACCGTGAAGGTCATTTTGAATACGATATTGCCCCAATAACGGAACCGCTAAAGGGCGTCCAAAAAGACTTGGTGGATAATTTGAAAGACAAATCTCCAATGGAATTATTTAGTCTCTTCTTCGATATTGATATTCTGACAATGATTGTTGATGAAACAAACCTTTATGCTCAACAACAAAATTCAGAATTTCGTTTACATCATACGGCTCTGAAGCAATTCCTAGGTATTTTGGTTTTATCTGGATATCACAGGCTACCTTCAGTTCGGGACTATTGGTCAAAACACCAACACCTTCTTTGGGTGTTGATATTGTGAAACAGTGCATGACCAGAAACAGGTTTTGCGATATAAAGAGGTACATTCACTTTAGCAACAATTTAAATTTGAATAAAAAAGACAAAATGGCCAAGGTATGTACATATACATATTTTGTAAAGTTTCAAATTGAGTTTATTTTTTATTTCGGAATTTTGTCTTTTCGTTTTTAGATTCGTCCCTTGTATGAAGTGATGAATAAAAAGCTCATGCAATTCGGTATCTGGGAGCCAGAACTTTCAATAGATGAGCAGATGGTTCCATATTTTGGGCGCCATTCTTGTAAAATGTATATGTGTGGCAAACCTATTCGATTTGGGTACAAATTGTAGTGTCTTTGCTCCTCAGCTGGATACCTTTATAGCTGCATACCATATGGTGGAGCATCCGACAGTTACAATAGGCAAATTGGTCTTGGAGCCGATGTAGTTCTTCGGTTATTGGAAAATAAAGAATATCCGAGCCGTCATATATTATATTTTGACAATTTCTTTACGTCGTACTACCTCATGTGTCTCCTAAATGAAAAAAGAATATGTGCAACGGGAACAGTGCGCGCTAATAGAATTGGAGGTGCGAAATTAAAAACTGGAAAAGAATTGGAAAGGGGCAGCCATGATTTCCAATTTGACACTAACAATAAAATTCTTCTTTGTCGTTGGCAAGACAACAAAGAAGTTACAATAGCGACCAATTTTGATCAGATGGTACCTACTGTTTCAGTCAAACGATGGAAAAAGCAAACAAGAAATAAAGACGGGCAAGTCGTAGAACCGGTTTACTTCGCGAACTACGATCAACCAAAGTTGTTGAAAAACTATAACCATGGAATGGGTGGAGTTGATCTCCATGACTATGCAGCCCAAAATTATTATATTGCTATAAGACAAAAGAAGTGGTATTGGCCCTTATGAATTGCTATGCTAAATTCAGCAATTGTAAACGCATGGAAACTATCTTGTTTCATACGACGATATCAAAAGCAGAATATAGTTCCTCAAAAAGACTTTCGAGTTGATATTGCTTACTCTCTTATGATGTCAGCTGAAGATGAGCAAGCAAACTCCGAAGAAGGCGATTTATATAGCCCTCCTGATTTTCCGGACTCAAATGATACTCAAATGGAAAATCTTCCCCGCAATAAAGGACAGCACCTTATTGTTAAAATAGACCACAATAGGAAACGTAGATGTTAACATTGCCACAAAGCAGCCTCATTATTGTGCAAAAGATGTAATATTCCACTCCATACACATTGTTTTGAGTTATACCATGTAGAAAAGAAATTGGAATAAATAAATTAAAAAATAAACAATTTTCATTCATATAAAATACAATAAAATAACTAAAATTTGTAATATACCAAGTTTTCCTTCGGTAAAATATATAGGAAATTTTTTTAAAAAAATTATAAGAAGTGCCCAGCGTTCGATTAATCGAACACCATTTCTCTCGTAAAAAAAAAATTTTTTAAATTTTCTGACTTCAGATTTGAATTTTTTGGTCCGAATTACCCTAGTATACAAATTTTCGTAAAAAAAATAAAAAAAAATTCCTGGGCTATAATGGGTTAAGAAACATCTTCTTTTAAATCAGTACAATTTTTGAATGCTTAATTACTAGGCAGTTTGTTATAAACTCAATTCCTCCAAGCTCATAATTCCTCAAAACTCATTACTTACTTACTTAGTTGGCGCTACAACCGTATGTCGGTCTTGGCCTCATCTAAGAATTTGCGCCAGCCATTTCTGTCTTTCGCTTGCTGGCGCCAGTTGGAAATTCCAAGCTTCGTCAGGTTGTCCTCTACTTGGTCTTTCCAACGAAGATGCGGTCGTCCTCTTCTGCGTTGACCGCCGCTGGGTACCGAATCGAATGTTTTCTTCACTGGAGCATCGTCTTTCATGCGCTGAACATGACCAAGCCAGCGAAGCCGCTCGATTTTAATGCGCTTGACTATGTCGATGTCAGCGTACAGCTCATACAGTTCATCATTCCACCGTATTCGGTACTCGCCATTGACGCAGATTGGTCCGTAGATCTTACGAAGAATCTTTCTCTCGAATGCTCCTAAAGTCTTTTCATCTAAACTGCTCAGCGTCCAGGTTTGTGATGCATAAAGTAGGACGGGCATGATGAGCAATTTATAGAGCGTGATTTTCGTTCGTCGAGAGAGGGCTCTGCTTCTCAATTGCCTACTGAGCCCAAAGTAACACCTGTTGGCAAGAGTTATTCTTCGTTTGATCTCAATGCTGATGTCGTTGGTTGAATTAATGCTGGATCCCAGATAAACGAAGTTCTTCACAACCTTGCATGAGGTATTGTCAACGGTAACGTGGGTTCGAAGACGCTGGGACTGTTTGTTTGTTGACACCAAGTATTTCGTCTTATCTGCATTCACTGACAGACCCATTCGACTTGACTCTCTTTCTAATCTGGAAAATGCTGCACTGACTTCGCGCGTATTATGGCCAATGATATCTATGTCATCAGCATACGCAAGCAGCATAACACTCTTGTAGAATATTGTGCCACTACGTCTCAGATCAGCAGCTCGGATGATCTTTTCCATCATTAGGTTAAAAAAGTCGCACGATAAGGAATCACCTTGTCTGAAACCTCGTTTGGTAATAAATGGTGGGGAGAGGTCCTTCCCGATTTTAACTGCGCTGCTGGTGTTGCTCAGTGTCATCCTGCAAAGTCGTATTAGTTTTGCAGGAATACCAAATTCAGACATGGTGGAGTACAGGTGCTTCCTTATTGGGCTGTCGAAGGCGGCTTTGTAGTCGACAAAAAGATGGTGGGTGTCGACTTGTTTTTCTTGAGTCTTCTCCAAGATTTGTCGTAGCGTGAAAATCTGGTCGATGGTGGACTTTCCAGGTCTGAAGCCACACTGATAAGGTCCGATCAGTTCGTTTACAATGGGCTTCAATCTTTCACATAAAACGCTCGACAGGACCTTATATGCGATATTAAGAAGGCTTATCCCACGGTAATTGGCACAGATAGTGGGATCGCCTTTCTTGTGGATTGGGCAGAGCACACTGAGATTCCAATCGTTCGGAATGCATTCTTCCGACCATATTCTGCATAGAAGCTCGTGAATGCATTTAAGTAGAGCTTCGCCTCCGTTCTTAAACAACTCAGCAGGTAAGCCATCAGCTCCCGCGGCTTTGTTATTTTTAAGCCGAGCTATAGCTGTCAGAACTTCATCATAGTCGGGCAGCGGAACCTCAACGCTGTCATCCAAAATTGGGGTTTCCGGAATATCATCTCTATTGGCGGGATTGTTGTCAGCGTCGCCATTTAGAAGCTTAGAGAAGTGTTCCCTCCATAACGTCAGTATACTCTGGACATCTGTCACTAGATTCCCGTTTTCATCCTTGCAGGAAGAGGCCCCGGTTTTAAAACCATCGGCAAGGCGTCTTATTTTTTCGAAAAATTTTCGGGCCTTATTCCTGTCACCATACATCTCAATCTTCTCCTGCTCGCGCTTTTCTGCCTCTCTTTTTTTCCGCCTGAAAATATGTCTCTCTTCCCTCCTCTTTTCTTTGTATCGCTCCTTAGCAGCGCGCGTTACAACCGACTGCAGGGTGGCTTTGTAGGCGGCGTCTTTCTCTGCAGTGGCGTCGCGACACTCCTGGTCGTACCACTGGTTTCGGCTAGGGCGTTGGTAGCCAATCACCTCTTCAGCAGCCGCACGCATGGAGTTGGAAATGTGAGTCCACTGCGCGCATATATCATCGATTGGAGGAGTGCTTTGAAGCAGGAGTGAGAGTCGAGTGGCAAAAGCATCGGCTGTCTGTTTTGATTGCAGCTTATCGACGTCTAGCTTTCTCTGTGTAGGGTTGCGTGTATTCTTAGCTGCGCATAGACGTGTACGGATCTTGGCTGCAACAAGATAGTGATCCGAGTCAATGTTTGCACCACGGATCGTGCGTACATCCAATACACTGGAAGAGTGCCTTCCGTCGATCAAAACGTGATCAATTTGATTCTTGGTTTTTTGATCAGGGGACATCCAGGTGGCTTTATGAATATTGAGATGCTTGAATCTAGTGCTACTTACGACCATGTTTCGTGCTGCGGCGAAGTCAATCAGCCTCATTCCGTTATCGGAGGTGTTGTCGTGGAGGCTGAACTTTCCGACTGTTGGACCAAAAATATTTTCCTTGCCCACCTTAGCGTTGAAGTCACCAAGCACGATTTTTACGTCGTGACGGGGGCAGCGCTCGTAAGCATTTTCAAGGCGCTCGTAGAAAATTTCCTTGATCTCATCGTCCTTGTCTTCTGTCGGAGCGTGCGCACATATTAGGCTTATATTGAAAAATCTAACCTTGATGCGGATTATGGCAAGTCGTTCATTCACAGGTGTGAATCGCAGGACGTGGGGCCGTAGTCTCTTGCCAACTACAAATCCGCATCCAAACTCGTGCTTCTCCGCATGGCCGCTGTAGTAGATATCACAGGGTGCATGCCGAATGCAACCCTGTCCCTTCCATCGCATTTCTTGGATAGCAGTGATATCAGCTTTGTATCTTTCCAAGACATCAGTCAGTTGGATAGAGGCACCTTCCCAATTAAGGGTTCGGACATTCCAGGTGCATATCCGTAAATCATTATCAGTTTTTCGTTTGCGGTAGTCGTCATCAGATTTGGGGATCATTTTTCTTCTATTCTTGTTTGTTTTCATTGAAATTGGTTTTTACGGGTGGGCTTCAAACCCGACGCACAACCTATTTTAAGCCTAGGGAGTTTTTCATAATTGAGTCATAATTGAGTTTTTTATAAACTTTGTATGTTGTAAACAATTATGTTGTAGAATCACGAAACTTTTTTTAAAAAAATTGTGTATCTGTTGGAGGGAGCTTCCAACCTTTTACAAAGAGAAATGAAATAGAAATTTTCTTTGTGTAGATCTTTTGCCACGCCCGAATATTGGTAAGATTGCGTGTCCGTGTGCTTAAGAACTGCAGCAATCGAGTTTGAAATCCCATCTAAGCTAGAATACTTTTCATTGTATTTATATTTGTGTTTGGCAGTCGCCTCGCTCAGACAATGAAAAATGCCAGAGATTAAAACTTGCTGTTTAAATCTTCCTAACCCTCCATTACTAAAGCATAAAAACAGCAGTGAATGAAACTCACAATTATAAGGATTCAAGTGCATAATAATAAAAAAATGTTTAAATTCGAAAAAAGTTCAATTTTTTTTAAGTAGTTATAAATAGTTTTTAATTAATTTTATTTACTAATTCTCTGCTCAGAATAATTTTGATTTTAGTGCTTCTGGGTGTAATCCAACCACGATAGTAATGGAGGGTTAAGAATACACATAAACAATTCGGAGTCAGCATTAAAACTCCCAACAAGCAAGAAAAATATTTTTCTCCAAGCTTGTAAAAAGGTCTTCAACCTCCACGTGATCTCCAACTCATTTCTCCAAGTCACCTCCAACATTTTGGAGTTGAGCTGGAAATTGGCTTGAGAAGCATTAGTTTTTAAATTGGCAGTGCTGTTAAAGTGTTAACAAAATAATTTGTTTTTTTACCAGGCCACACTGCACAGCCACAGTACTGCATCCATAGTTTTACTCTATCTCTTATAGTTTAGGAAATAAAGCCCTTTTGAAAATTGGGTTTTGATTTTTTAATGCTTAAAAAATGTACCCGTAAAATATATAAAGCAAATGCTTTCCAAAGCTTAATGCATTATTTTGGTAATTAATAAAGATAATTTTATCGATATCTAGCTTCATTTCCTCTTATCAACAATAAATGAAGTTTGTGGAAAAAAGCCGAAAATAAACAATGGCTGCATTCAGCGGAAGGAACGAGGGAAACTGGAATACATTTATTAATTTTTATTATTTTTAAAATAAGTGGAAAAATCAAATTAAATATTTTCATTAATTTATAAAAATGTGTTCTTTTAAAAAACATAATTAATGTATGCAACCAAAACGCTTCAATTTAGTATTTGAATAATAATATAATTTTTTTTAAATAATTTTCTGAAAATGTGTAATATTAGGTTTAAAACTATTTTTATTGATTGAAATAAAAAATAATCGGAAAAGCTTTCTCTTAAAAAAACTATTTCTTTTTTCATTTTGGGTTGGAGATCGGTTAGAGACAGACCGGTTGGAGATCAAGTGGAGATCCAGCCTTATCTCAACTGGAGATCGAAGTTCCATTTCTCTGGAGAATGGCTTGGATCTCAAGTAGAGGTCAAGTTGATATCCAGCACTGGAGATTGGAGAAACTAACTGGAGCTCCACTTGAGTTCAAGCTGATCTGTAAGGTAAATGTTTATTGGACTGTTAGTCCAGTTGTTGATCATTTGTGTTCAAATATTTAATAACACGCCCAACACAATTGATCATAATAAAAGCTCGATTAAAGTCTTTTCAAGAACTGAAATGTCCAATGCCCAGCTTTGGACTTGGTCGAATTGGGATTTTTATCAAAATTAAAAATATTCTGGAAAAATTCTCAAAGGTCAATAATATGACAAAACATGTTGAAATTAGAAAAGTTCAATATCTAAAAAAATATCTCAGTTGATTTTTAACTTCTTTCAAAATTTTTTAAGGTTTGTAAGTGTGTTGAATATCCTTTCACATTTGATATCATTGGTTTTGAAGAAGAATTTTTTTTAATTTTTTGGAAATAGTCCTAAACTTGTTATTTTGTATTTTAACCAAATGCCAAGAGTGAAAAAAATGTTTTCCAAATCGAAAACTCTGAATTGGTAAGCAAATGCGATAATTTTATCTAACCTTACTAAATCCAAATTTTTAATTTACTTACTTAGGACAAATTTAATTTTATTTAACTTAAATCAAAACAGCTACAGGGGATATAAGTAAAAAATATAAGTGTATCGAAGTTTGATTAGTTTTTATAAAGGCTTTAAGCTTACTCAAAATTTTGCTATTTACTAACATATAAGCATGTCCACAGAATGGTCTACCAGGGCCGAAAATTTAAATGTTAATGAACAAAAAAGTTGTTTTAATACTCTATTAAAAAATACATACATTTATATAAAATGCATTAACAGCTTATCTCAGTTGTTATTATGAGAAAGTATGTCTCTCTTTCTGTATACTTTTAATGGTTTCTTTTTTCTTAAAAATTTTTTGTTTAAACATTTATGTTATGATTGCACTCATCTTACAAAATTTTTCTATCAACAACAAATAACACTAAAAAAATTAAAAGAGGTTAAATAAAGCTCGATTAACGGCTAATTTCTATTTTGCTATTATTACTATTCTAATGTCGCATTCTTGTGTCTGATGATTAATTTGTTATCAGTACTTCGCGATCGTTATAAGCCAGTGTCTGCAAATTGGAATTCAAATCAAATTTGTTGGTATCATCTTAAAAAAAAGTTACTGCGTAAAAATATCAGACTTAACATTTAATTTTTATTTTCAAAGTATGTCGTGGTCGCTATCAAAAGTGCAACTTTTAAAAAAAACAAATTTTCTTATTATTTTAAAATGCATATACATATATATGTCCATAACTATAAATTAATACATATATCGGACATTCCACGCCCAATCGGACGCTTTTCGAAACTCACATTTCTGTAAAAATTTGGTACTGTGCACGTGGAAAAATAAAAATATTTGCATATTTTTTGTTTATAATTTTCAATTTGTTTTTGCAGTTATACACATGTTTTTTCTATTATTTGTTTTCTATTAAATAAACAACTTACACGACTTATATTTTATTGTATAAAATACTAATTTATAGTGATGTTCAGAAGATATCCGTTGTCGTATGCCACTAATATTTTCCCCACCGAATTATTTTCCTGGATCCACCCCTGCCTGAGCCCATACCTTCTAATGTTTGGGAGCCATCTGTATACCATCTTGACTTCCGATATTATCTCGCTGAGCCCCTCTTTTTTGGTACTAAGCTTAATTTCACACTGTTTTTCGAAGTTGTACCTTTTTACTATATAGTTTCTTGGTAGATCGATGCAAGGTATGTGCTTTGCAATATCTTCCTTCTCTCTACTGCTGATAATTTTACCTAAACATGCCTCTCTTTAGCGATGCATAGCAGAGCTCACTTTGTTACTCCCTCTATGAAGAGGTGTAAGGGGGTTAGGCCAAGAATTACTTCTAGTGCTGCCGTAGGGCAGGTCTTCATGGCAGCTGTGATACGTTCGCAGGTCAGTCTCTGCACTTTTGTTAGCATATTCCTGATTGTGGATAGCTTGGTTCTTAGGTGAAGATGGGTCTCACCATCATGAGATACATTCAGCGAAGAGTTGTTAGGTTGCTACCCCAGCTCTTCCCTGCCAGGTTCCTACATACCATGAGTGCGCGTGTTGTTTTGCTTATGATATTAATAACTATAAGCTTTAGCACAAAACATGGTCGTAAGTAGCACTAGATTCAAGCATCTCAGTATTTATAAAGCCACCTGGATGTCCCCTAATCAAAAAACAAAAAATCAAATTGATCACGTTTTGATCGACGGAAGGCACTCTTCCAGTGTATTGGATGTACGCACGATCCGTGGTGCAAACATTGACTCGGATCACTATCTTGTTGCAGCCAAGATCCGTACACGTCTGTGCGCAGCTAAGAATACACGCAACCCTACACAGAGAAAGCTAGACGTCGACAAGCTGCAATCGAAACAGACAGCCGATGCTTTCGCCACTCGACTCTCACTCCTGCTTCAAAGCACTCCTCCAATCGATGATATGTGCGCGCAGTGGACACACATTTCCAACTCCATGCGTGCGGCTGCTGAAGAGGTGATTGGCTACCAACGCCTTCGCCGAAACCAGTGGTACGCCCAAGAGTGTCGCGACGCCACTGCAGAGAAAGACGCCGCCTACAAAGCCACCCTGCAGTCGGTTGTAACGCGCGCTGCTAAGGAGCGATACAAAGAAAAGAGGAGGGAAGAGAGACGTATTTTCAGGCGGAAAAAAAAGAGGCAGAAAAGCGCGAGCAAGAGAAGATTGAGAGATGTTTGGTGACAGGAATGAGGCCCGAAAATTTTTTGAAAAAATAAGACGCCTTGCCGATGGTTTTAAAACCGGGGCCTCTTCCTGCAAGGATGAAAACGGGAATCTAGTGACAGATGTCCAGAGTACACTGACGTTATGGAGGGAACACTTCTCCAAGCTTCTAAATGGCGACGCTGACAACAATCCCGCCAATAGAGATGATATTCCGGAAACCCCAATTACGGATGACAGCGTTGAGGTTCCGCTGCCCTATGAAGTTCTACTATGATGAAGTTCTGACAGCTATAGCTCGGCTTAAAAATAACAAAGCCGCGGGAGTTGATGGCTTACCTGCTGAGCTGTTAAAGAACGGAGGCGAAGCTCTACTTAAATGCATTCACGAGCTTCGATGCAGAATATGGTCGGAAGAATGCACTCCGAACGATTGGAATCTCAGTGTGCTCTTCCCAATCCACAAGAAAGGCGATCCCACTATCTGTGCCAATTACCGTGGGATAAGCCTTCTTAATATCGCATATAAGGTCCTGTCGAGCGTTTTATGTGAAAGATTGAAGCCCATTGTAAACGAACTGATCGGACCTTATCAGTGTAGCTTCAGACCTGGAAAGTTCACCATCGACCAGATTTTCACGCTACGACAAATCTTGGAGAAGACTCAAGAAAAACAAGTCGATACCCACCATCTTTTTGTCGACTACAAAGCCGCCTTCGACAGCCCTATAAGGAAGCTCCTGTACTCCACCATGTCTGAATTTGGTATTCCTGCAAAACTAATACGACTTTGCAGTATGACACTGAGCAACACCAGCAGCGCAGTTAAAATCGGGAAGGACCTCTCCCCACCATTTATTACCAAACGAGGTTTCAGACAAGGTGATTCCTTATCGTGCGACTTTTTCAACCAAATGATGGAAAAGATCATCCGAGCTACTGATCTGAGACGTATGGGCACAATATTCTACAAGAGTGTTATGCTGCTTGCGTATGCTGATGACATAGATATCATTGGCCATAATACGCGCGAAGTCAGTGCAGCATTTTTCAGATTAGAAAGAGAGTCAAGTCGAATGGGTTTGGCAGTGAATGCAGATAAGACGAAATACTTGGTGTCAACAAACAAACAGTTCCAGCGTCTTGGAACCCACGTTACCGTTGACAATACCTCCTTCGAGGTTGTGAAGAACTTCGTTTATCTGGGATCCGGCATTAATTCAACCAACGACATCAGCATTGAGATCAAACGAAGAATAACTCTTGCCAACAGGTGTTACTTTGGGCTCAGTAGGCAATTGAGAAGCAGAGCCCTCTCTCGACGAACGAAAATAACGCTCTATAAATCGCTCATCGTGCCCGTCCTACTTTATGCATCACAAACCTGGACGCTGAGCAGTTTAGATGAAAAGACTTTAGGAGCATTCGAGAGAAAGATTCTTTGCAAGATCTACGGACCAATCTGCGTCAATGGCGAGTACCGAATACGGTGGAATGATGAACTGTATGAGCTGTACGCTGACATCGACATAGTCAAGCGCATTAAGATCGAGCGGCTTCGCTGGCTTGGTGATGTTCAGCGCATGAGAGACGATGCTCCAGTGAAGAAAACATTCGATTCGGTACCCAGCGGCGGTCAACGCAGAAGAGGACGACCGCATCTTAGTTGGAAAGACCAAGTAGAGGACAACCTGACGAAGCTTGGAATTTCCAACTGGCGCCAGCAAGCGAAAGACAGAAATGGCTGGCGCAAATTCTTAGATGAGGCTAAGACCGACATACGGTTGTAGCGCCAACTTAGTAAAGTAAGTAAGTATAAGCTTTATCGAAATGATCGCATAGATAAGAAGGGCGGAGGTGTTGAAATTTACTGTAAAAATATTTTAAATGCTAATCTCTTAGGAATGTCGAGTGGTTCTGAGGTAGAATTTCTCAACATTGAAATCCATGTTAATTGTGTTAAGATATTTGTGTCGTGTGTATATAATCCTTGTCGTAACTGTAGTTTGGATCAATTGTTTTCTACGTTGTCAAATTGTGCAATTGGCTACGACTATTATGTAATGTGTGGTGATTTTAATATTAACATTTTATGTAAAGACAATTTTGTTGGCCTTCTTTGATAGACTTACTGAAGTTGGGCTTCAAATGGTTAACACTCCTACACCTACGCGATATGCAAATAATGCTTCTCCGAGCTTATTAGATACTTTTGTTGTCTCAGATATATCTTCTGTTCTGCTTTTTGACCAATTGTCCTTTATTTCTGACCATGACCTTAATTTTTGTTCTTTAAATGTAGATATGTCACCAAATGTCGTTGAAAAAACAATCTCGTTTAGAGATTATAAAGGCCCAGTTATAATAGACGTAACGTAATGTAGTGAAATGTCACTGCAGCAGTGTGTTCTGTCACTTACTGTTTCAATCAATACTTTTCTTATGCAAGTGATTATAATAGAAGTAACGTAATGTAACGGGACGTAAAGATCCGTTGGATTTCGATTTCTACATTAATTTACATTACGTCTGTTCAAAGAACAACTAAACATTGAGGTTAGATTCGATTATTGCGCTATTATATATTGTTGAACTACGCTTTTTGTTGAGTTTTCGTTATTAATGTGATAGTTTTATGTATTCACAGCTATAGATGACGAAGATTTAATTGTATTTGTACAGGAACGTGCAATTATTTACGACAAACAACTGCCTGGCTACTGCCTATTATAATTGCTACAACGTTTTCTTACATTACGCCCCGTCACGATGACAGTTGACAACATTACGTTACTTTACATTACGTCTATTATAACTGGGCCTTAAATCTGTTGATTAAGTCTCTTTGTGTAGTGACTTGTCTACTACAAATTGGTCTGAATGCTGGTCGTTTAGCTCAGTTGATGAGAAGCTTAGGCATTTTATGAATAGAATCAGTGAACTTTATGACTTGCATGTTCCATTAATAAAGTAAACGAGTAAAGAATACAAGCTGTCCCTGGTTTACAAATGATGTAAGATTAGCCCTTAAAAAACGAAATAAAGATTATAACCGCTGGAAAAGAAATCCAACAACATCAAATTGGGAGCAGCACAAAAGATCAAGAAACGTAGCTACAGTTAAATCATCAAAACGTATATTTTTAATGTCTAAGTTAAGTTCAGCACAACCATCAAAAAAGCTATGGAACAATTTAAAACAAGCTGGTGTATGCAAGATGAAAACCGATGATTTTCAAACCGATCCTAATATTCTTAACGAATACTTTGTTGCAAGCTTTACGTCTTCTGGCTATGTGATCAACTATAACACAAGAACTTTAACATCTGAATATTCACCTAATTTTGACTTTGTTGCTGTAGATGAGTGTGATGTAGCTCGGTGTGTAAACAAAATTAAATCCAATGCAGTGGGTGATGCTGGAATATCCATTAAATTTATTAAACTTATTTTACCATTTATCCTCAGCCCACTTACCCACATATTTAATCACTGCTTCACAAGTTCGTGCTTCCCTGATGTTTGGAAATCAGCAACAATCATTCCCTTAGCGAAAAAAACCAATGCGTGTGATCCGTCTGATTATCGTCCTGTAAGTCTGTTATCATCGTTATCAAAAGTTTTTGAGTGGCCGTGATGGCCGTGCAAATCTCAGAACACATTCGAAGATTTGACCTTTTATCCCCACTTCAGTCTGGATTTCGTCCAGGGCACAGCTGCTCTACAGCTATTATAAAGATTTTAGACGACATCAGAGTGTCATTTGAGCTAGGCAGCATAAACTTGCTTTGTCTCTTAGATTTTTCATACAATATTGTGCCAAAAATTATATGTAAACTTTGAGATTTCTAGCACGGCGGTCCGTCTGTTATATAGTTACCTGGTGGGAAGGTCTCAAAGAGTTAAGGTGGGAGATAGTCTGTCCGCTTTCTGTTACTTATCTTGTCTGGTTCCTCAAAACCCGCCAGAGGACCTTCGGGGAATCTGCCTGTCTCAAGCCAGGAATAGAAGCGGTAAGGGTTTGTTATTGGATGGGCAGTTCATGGGCCGTGCCCCATCTCATAATGAGTTCATTCTTGAGGCACGGCTCTTGAATGTTCACTGATAAAAGAAAAAGGTTTACCTTGAGCCTTGGTTGTTGGTTCCCAAATTCTTGGAGAAAGCATGGTTTTGATATTAAGTTATCATAACACCGTCATTGTAATATGCTTTCGATGGACGATCAATCCAACATAACTTGAAGAGCGGGGACAGTCATCCATCAATGATGAGGAGACCTGATCTATCGTTGTTCTGCAGACCTTATCTTAGAATAAAGGTTTTATGTAGGAAACATTTAATCTTTGGACCGTTGTATAAGCCAATTGGTATACAACGGCTCATGCTTCCTAGTTTTCCGAAAGAGGCTTTTTATTAAGTCTTAATTAGGTTAACGACGTTGCATAAGTAGAATTGTGGTTTACTCGGTTTTACTGGGAAACCAATGGTTATTTTTAACCTAAAATATAAATAAACTGGCCATTTAAGCCCTTGGAAGGACTTTGACCTAGCTTCTATTGATCAATTGTGTTGTGCGTGTTATTAAATGTTTGATCACAAGTGATCGAGAACTGGACCTACGTGTTTTATGCCGACTCCGGACGGCTTATGTTCTCAAGAAGCTTTACATGTTAATTTTTACTCTCTGAGGTTTGCCATTGTCTGCAGAGAGGTGACGACCGAACAGAAAAATTAATTCAATTGAAAAAACTTTCTGTCTGAGCTGGAGTTGAACCCGGGTTGCCGCGGTTCTTTAGCTTAGTGGGCACGCACTCTACCCACTAGGCTACGGTCGCCATTTTTAACCTAGTCATGTACAATTCTAGTGGCTGAAGGTGTCACAGTCAAATATAAATGTTTTAAGAACTTTTGGTCTGTAAGACGGGATGTTGAAGAGCCTTGTCAGGTGGAGCCTTGAGCCCAGGTATTGACTGTCGTTTGGGTTTGGCCCACGTGGGGTTTTCAATGCGCTCTGGCTGTGGTTAGGCTAGAAAGGCCGGTGTGAGTTACACTTAAGTTGAACTCGGGCTAGTGATTCCCTTAAATTACTAAGAGAATGATGGTAGATTAAATCTCGCTAATTTCAAACAGTAAATGGTAGGAAGGTAAGCAACTACCGGATCAATATACTGTTACCTTTGGAATTTGAGTACAGGCGACGGGGAAACCTAAATAGTCTGAGTTGTGTCCACTGAGATTGAGGAACCTGATGATATGAAGACAACGGGCCTATGATGTTTCTGCCTTAGTCTTTCATGTCAGAGAGTGATGACCTCTGATATGATGTAGATGATTATTGCGGAACAAAAATAATGGGTTATATTACTGTCATTGTTACTGAGATAGCCCAAGGTTATTAAAATAACCAAGTATTGTATAAATTCAAGTAGCTAAAAGTGCCACGGTCATGAATTGCGTCAATCTGACGACAAAGGTGCTGTTTTATATTATTAGGGGAACCTTTCAAAAGTGGTCTTTCTTGAATTCTGAAGGGGCGTTGGCCGACGCTTCATATTTGTCCCAAGCTTTGGAGCATCGTTAAATTAAGCCTTCGCGGCAGGGGTCAACGTTAAAAACATAGTGGCTTTCTGTCTGGTTCCTCAAGGCTCAGTACTTGGTCCGTTGTTATTTTCGATGTTTATAAATGATATCTTCAGCAAATGCTGTCATGCTACCATGCATGCATATGCTGATGATCTTCTATTGTACTTGGCCAGTCCTATTGTTCTTGTTGATAATTTATTTCTCAGGATGAACGAAGATTTGAGCAAAATAACTAAATGGGCTAGAGCTAATAAGCTTAATCTAAATCCACTGAAGGTCATTTGTTTTACCGATCTTTAAATCTAGTTACTCTTTGTCTGATATACCAACGATTAATCTTAATGGTGTAGGGCTAAGATTTGTTAATAAAGTTGGATAAAGTTAAAATACCACATTAATTCCTCACTTTCTTGTGAGGATCACATTAATTCGGTTGTTTCTAAGATTTATTATGCCCTTCGGAACCCGAGGTGGACAGCATCATTTGTACCCGTCGACACTAGGAGAAATTTGTTACTCCAGCTTATAATGCCATTCATTACGTACTCAGTTGTTGTGTATAGTAAACTTGATTCGAGGTCCAAACTAAAGTTACAACAAGCTTTTAATAACGCTGTCAGATATGTTTATGGCCTCAGAAAGTTTGACCGCGTTAGTCATTTGAGCAATCAAATACTTGGTTGCTAAATGTTCAATTATCTGGATGCCAGGAACTGCATATTTTTGCATAATTTGATTTACACAAAAACACCTAAATATTTATTTAATAAGTTACAATTTTGCAGATCGAATAGAAACATGAACCTTATTATTCCGAGATACAATTTTTTAAACTCAAACAGACATTTCTTTGTAAACGCTATCAGAATTTGGAACTCGTTACCTCTAAGAATTAAAATTATTCAAAACAAACGCAACTTTAAGCATGATATTTTCGAATACTTTTCTTAATACTACTACTTATCTATCTAAACTTACCATTTCTTCATCTAATAGAATAAAAATAATTTAAGTTTTTTTCTTTTTTATCTAATAATGTAATGATGTTTTTTGTTCATTCATGATTTGTTGTTATTTATGTCTAGCTGTTGCTATAATATTTATTATTATTTATTATTTTTGTTAAATCACTAAATGTTATTTTTTAGCTATATTTATTTTTCTGTTTTTTATAACTAGTTGTTATTCTAAACTGCTTGATGCATTCAAAAGACTCTGTCTTATATGTAAACATTACTATTTCTTAATAAATAAATAAATAAAAAAAAAAATAAAAAATTTCCTCTGCATGTCTTCTCCAGAGAAGCTTTGAATCTAGTGTGAGTCCTAGGTATTTACTTCGCCTTTGTTGGAATTTCTGTGCCATTCATTCTCATAGTGCGGAGATTTGGCAGGCTTCTTTTGTAAGTGAAAGGTACTGTGGTAGTTTTTGCTGGGTTGATATTTAATCTCACTGTTTTGCACCATTTGCACCTGTTTTGCACCTTTGTTACTGACACTCCTTTCTGTATCAGGTTACAGAGTGTATCCTCGAACTTTCCTCTCGCTATTTAGGTGATGTCGTCTACGTTACCCTGACATGTTATGCCATTCTCGGTTAGCTTCGATAGAAGTTCGTTCACAACAAGACCTCACAACAGTGGGGACTCCGCCTTGTATGCAGCCTTTTGTTGTTTTAATTCTTATCGTGGTGGTGCCCACTTCTGTTTCTGCAGTTCTAGTGCTAAGCATTTGGCATATTCATCTGCTGAGCATATAATTTACTTCTTTTTTGTGTAGTGATTTCTTCACAGCCTTGTCAGAAGTGTTGTCGAAGGCTCTTTCTATGTCTAAAAAGGCACAGAGTACGGTTTCTTTCTTTCTAAGAGCTGACTGGATGTTACTATTCAGCTGGTATAGGGCAGATTCTGTAGAATTTTCCGCCTTATATGCGTGCTAACCTGGATGCATTGGCACATTCTCCAGAATATTAGTTCCCATATAATTATCTATAACCTTTTCCATTGTTTTAAGAAAAAATGAGGTGAGACTAATGGGTCTAAAGGACTTTGGTAGCGTGCATTTTTTCTTTCCCTACTATTGATATGAATGTGACTATGAACCTTATCCATATTAGCCTAGCGAAAGGCTGCTTTCAGCTATTTTGATTAGGTGGGGTAATATTGTTTCTGCTCCTTTTTGTATAAGTGCAGGCAAGATTGCGTCTACATCTGTTGATTTCATTGGCGTCGGAAGCGGGGAGGGCAAGAGGAGCAGTTGCCCCCCACTTTTTTAGCTAGATAAACAATTTAAAAGGAAAACTTCAAAAGTTATTCAAAATATCATTTTTTTTTACAACGATAATATTTTTGTATTATATATTTTCCTCTTCTTTCTCTCTTCTTCATAAGCATGCTTGCGGATAACCATTTTCTTTCTCTGTGTTTGCAAAAAGATAGAACAAAATGTAGAGTTTCTACTGCAAACCCACCACTTCAGTTTAAAAGCACCCTTAAGTATGTAGCTTAATGCTTGTTAATTTTGCAACTCTGGTAAGAAAAAATTTGACATGTTCTTAGGGGCTTTCCATATTGGATGACATGTTGTACGATAAGTTAGATGGAAAACTAATGGGACTATTTGATTGAGCGTTCGAACGATCCAACTTGTAAAGCAACATCATTAATTGCAAGCTCTCAAGCAGAACACATCCGGCTAATAGCTAAGCAACTTTTAGATGCCCTAACAATTGAGCAGTAATTTTACATAATTGTACAATATTGTACAATCGGCAGAAAAAAACCAAAAATTTCGACTATCGTTTTACCTTACGCATGGTACTACATGTTGTACAATCTGCCATGTTGGTCCAATGTTTTGGACCATGCGAAAGCCCCTACTGTGAATTAGCTGATAAAAATCCACCTCGACGCACCACAGTTGCCATTATATGATCTGCTACGAAAAGATTATTTCGAAATTTTATATCTTCCCTCAAATGAGATAACGGCTAGATTCGATCAAACAGGTTGATATTTTACTTTTTTTATTTTTGCAAGTTTACACCAGCTTCACTCAAACGACTCACTTTGATTTAACATTCGGTGAGTCGGCTGAGTGAAGCTAGTGTAAACTGGCACTTTGTAAATGTACATTGTAAATTGTACATTTAAACAGATCTTGACACTCTGGAATCGTTGGAAAATATTGTAATCAAAGCCTTCAACGGAAAAGTGCCTTCTGAACAAAATCTAAAAACAAAACTAGATCTTTATGCAGATGACTTTTTTGCAGATGAAATTGCTGAAGCAATTGCCTGGCCAAACACCTTGAAATTGTAGTGGCATTGTATCCCAATTTGCGAAAAATTCGGATACTATAAAAAAACTATTAAATGAAATTGAAAAACTTATTGCTTTGCTTTTGACTGTGCCTGCATCAGCAGCTTCATCTGAGCATTCTTTTAATGCACTAAGACGACTTAAGACGTATCTTCGAGCAACTATGACACAGAAACGACTCACTCATGCGGCACTTAAACACACTCACAAAGATAAAACCGAAGAATTGAATTCGATGGAGGTGGTGAAAGAGTTTGTTTCTTGCAAGGACAGAAAGAAACATTTTGGAATAATTTAAATTGATATAACTTTTTGTACCTTATTGCATTTAAACCATGTAGAGATATTTAGTCTTGCTTTATAAAAGCAACCATTATTTCTTATATTTTCATATTACCATATGAAAGATCCTTTAAAAAATGATCTCTAATATTAAAATTGGAAGAACTTTTAAAAATATTGAAATTTAAATATTTTTTATATATATTTTTATATATTTTTTATTTTAAACTAAAATAAAAAATTTGTTTATTCACATTCATGTTTCTTTGAAGAAATTTTGGTGAACTTTTTTTTGCACCACCATTTGTACTGCCCCCCCCCAGATGAAATTAGCTTCCTTCGCGCTGATTTGAATGGTTGAAAGATTCTTAGTGCCCAATATAAACGAGCCTTGGTTTAAATTCTCGTGGCAAGTTCCCGTTCTTCTTAATTCGGCAATCTAGCATTCTGCCTGTCTAACGTCTCATAATCAGTAACTGGTGTGCTGCCCGGGAAATGAGTTTTTAGAAGGTGACTGGCTCGTTGCTCTTATCTAAGCGTATGGCTTCCGTCTGGCAATAGAAGTGACATGTTTGTATCCACTCTGCCTTCAGCCATTGCTTTGTCCACTCTTTTGGATCTACTTTGGATCCTGGCAGCAACTGGCGTGGAAGAAATGTCTTCGCAGAAGTTTCTGAAGCATTGTCGTTTGGCTTTTCTGATTTCCTTATTGTATTTCGTTAGAGCCGCCGTGTTATTATGGCATTCTTCGTTGCGCTTTGCGGCATTAAAGCTGCATCGCACATTTTTCCGGAGTCTGGTCAGATCGGCGATCCACCAAAGATTATGTTTTGTTCTTGCCTTGTGCCCTAATGGACAACTATATTCGTAAGCATTATTTACTGCATTGTTAACCTGCTATACATAACATTCGAGTTCAAGGATATTACTCATTCTACTCCTAATTTTTACGTTACGTAGATTTTCTTTTAGTGTGTTGATGTATGCGCTCCAACGGATATTTTGAAGGGTTTCTTTTGAGTTTTCTATCTCTTGACATTTTGCCTCAAGTCTAAACTCTTGCTGACTGAAGTGAATATTAAATTTTCAATTTTCAAATATTCAACATAAATTTATTTTTTGGCAACACAATTCAAATCTTGACATGAAAAACTGTCACCAGAATAAATATAGCTGCAAACCCTGCACCTTATTCGCGCAATTTTAAAAATTATTTTAGGCAACTTTCACAATATTGCCAAGCCAAAAAAATTAAGTTAAATGGACGAAAACTTGATTTAATTTGAACTGAACGTGGTCACAGCGGAATGAGCACCGATGATCATGGTCATGTTCTTTGCGCAAACACTTGGAGACCACCCAATAACTTAGCAGCACAACCTGAAGTGTCTGTCTGCGCTTAAATGACCCAATGAAATCAGGCGGTGGCGCTTTTGACATTGACTGTGAGCGTCTGCATTAAATGTTTTCACTTAATTTGAGCACATGTGGCTCAATAATAAGCGAACAAGTAAAAAATTGTTTCCGCAGATAAGGAGAATAATAAGCTTTTTACCTTTAAAAGAAATTCAAATGGAAAATATATTTTTCTACAATTTTCAAAATGTGAAAGTGGATCATAGTTGTTATTGTTTTCTTTTGTTAAGAAATATAATCTAAAATAGTTGCACCTGCAAAATAAAAAAAAAATGTAATAAGAAAATTATCTCTTATTTAATAAAAAATTTAATCCATTTTTTATAATATTTTTAATTTCAAGATAAACTTAAAAAAGGTTTTAATGTTAAGGATTAAATTTTTTAAAATTTTCTTAGAGTGAACTATTTTTTTTAAATTTTATAAATGCTGAAGCCTAACAGCCCTATTCAGGCAAAGTAACATTTGTTACCCAGTATTTTTAATATTTCTATGTGTTTGTTGTAATGTTTTGATTTTAAAATAAAATTTGAAGCTCAAAAAATAAGAAATTTTGATAAAAATAGTCATCTGCTTTTCAGACAGTGACAATTTCATTAAACAATTTTGTTGTTTTAGTTTCAAATTTTGTTTTGAAAACAAAAATTACAACAAACACATAGAAATATTAAATATACTGTGTAACAATTTTTACTTTGAAAAGATAGGGCTGTAAATGTAAAAGACTAAAACTTTTTTAATGCTTTTAATGGAGTTGCATGCTTTGCAGCTCTAAGCATTAATTAAAATGTCCCCAAAAAATAAATATAGATATCTTTTTCTTTTACTTTTATGCAGCTCAGTTTCCTGCATTCCAACAACTGCAGCCGCAGCAACAGCAAAGATCAGCGGCTGCATCCAGCGACTTTGACATCATGTTCAACATTAACGATGCGCCTGCGGCAAAAATACACTTTAATAAAAAATTAATTTTCAGCACGCTTTTGTTGCACGCGGCACACTAAAGACATACGTTTTACTGTAGTAGTAGTCGTTTAATGTTGTTGTTGTTGTAAGTGCTGTACATTTATTTTCAGGATCTGAAGCTATGCTGTACAACGTTTACCTGTGATAAGCAAGCGACTCAAACAAACAATTATTTAATAATACTTAAAAGTGCAAAACAAACAATAATGACAAAACAAATTACAACAACAACAAAAACAAAAAAGTTTAAAAATTCGCAGAAGCTGAACAAAGACTAACGCCAAAAACGTGCACAGTTACAGCGGGTTAAAGTAAAAGTGGGCAAAAGTTACCTAGCCAACAAAGTAAGTCCTTCATATGCAACAGCATCATACTAAGTAATGACTTATGTAATCACTGCAATTGTGCATAAAATTGTGCAGTTTTTGTATGTCTAATGTTTGTTTGCTTTTGTTCAACTAATGATTAAATTATTTGACCTTGATTGGCGGAAGTATGCGCAAAATAGCGAAGCGCAAACGAAAGACTTAAGACACAAACTTGCTTGCTTCAAGCCAACATTTTTCTCTTTTTACCATATTACTTATGTTAGAGCTGTTAGAATGATTTTTACGCAAATACTTACATACTTCAGCTAAGTCGTGAAAATCTAATTTTCAGCGTTGTGGCTGCTTAACATGGCCTTTGGCTATTTTTGTTGTAATAATGTGCGCTCTGTAAAATGTGTTTTGAATTGAAACTTAATTAAAATCTTAGCTTGTATGGGCTATAAAGCACCCACTCATGCTCATACGTTTTAAATAAAGGAAACCACTCAGTTCTTATGACTATCATCCGTCATTTTTGTCGTTGCAGCTACTACAACTAAGCACCATAAATCACGCTTTTGAAGAAAAATTTCAAGAACTTGCTTTTGTTTAAGTCGACAAAAAATCCAACTATAAAGAGGCTTAGAGCAATACATAAACAACAATTGTGCTGATAGCAATTGTTTTGTTTTTCTTTAATTTTTGTTTATATAGTATTTGACCAATTTAAGTGCTGCAGCTGGCTGTCGTTGAGGTCATTAGAATTTCAAGTGCAAGTGAAAGTAAAATTCTATTCAATTTGCTAACAACAGCTTGTTATCATTATAAATCATATCATCCATCACTTTAAGTAAAAAAAATTGTATTTATTATAATTTTTACCTAGCTTTTATTTACATTTACGAAAGTGTTTGGCAGTGACACAAAAGTTAACGACGATCAATCAGCAAATTCATTCATTATCACAACGACACATTTGTTCGATAGAATTTCGTCATCTTACCTTGGCATTAAACTTAACCTGCAGGCATATTACCCAGCAACAAATGGCCACAGTCGTCATGCATCAAATTTTATAAACTTTGCGGTGTAACTTAGCCATATGGTTGAAACAAAAGATAACAACTTAGTGTAGGTTGCCATTGTAACCAAAGCTTAACCTTGCTTGCACTTTGATGTAAAAAGTAATACTGCACTTTGGAGTATCATAAATGTGGGCTTGAATAAAAAAAACCATGAAAATGAATTTAAACTAGCTGTTATTTGTCAAAAATGACGGCGCTTTTTAGTGAGGAAAATATACTAAATTATTTTATGTTTTAGTTATGTTCATTTTGCTGCATTTAGACAAAAATTTAAATACTACTTCAGTATGTATTTTGTTAGATATTGTATTTAAAATTAAATATAACATACGTAATTTGTACAGACCTGGCATTTTGCATTACCATTATGTTTCAGAGATAATGCAAGAATAATAAATAATATGCTATAAATTTTAGTGATGAAAAACAATAATGCATTATTTTGATAACAAATGAGTGTTTTGCAAAAAATAATGCATTTAAGGTACTATAAGTTAATGATATAAAAATAAACTTGCATTTTCATTGATTTCGTTTTATTACGGAAAAATATTAAATGCATTACTTTATGTAATGCAATTGTCCCAGATCTGAATTTGTATTTACTTAAGTGCACTCTGATCAACATGTATCTGCTTGTGTATAGACATAATACTAAAAAAAAATCATCTTCAATATTTTAATCTTAACTACATCGAATGCATTTAAGATGCACGCGAGTTAAAGTTTATTGCAGTTTTTATTATAAATTTTATATAGCTATATTTACTTATGTAACATTCATTAGTATAATGCGGAAAAGCAGAATTTTTTGTTCCATCCATAATGTTCTATCTACCGAAAAGGAGTGTAAAACTATTTTGGGGCGCTTGAAATCAAAAGGGCTAATTTCGGGTTTTTAAATATCCAATAGTACATAAATTGTGCATATTACAAAATATTGAATTAAGCATCAACTAATAAAATACATTTTTTTAGACCTATCAAATGTAAAATTATGTGTAAACTTTCTGATAAATAAATCTATTAGAAATATTTCCCCAACAAAAGGGTGATTTTTTCTATTTGTTTCTTCTATAGTAAATTTTTTGACACCTCACGCGTGATTCGTAATGTAATGATTCGGCAAAACTATAAATGCTCAGCATGGTTTTCCATTTTACCATAAATTGAGTAACAAATGAACAGCGCTTGCAAATCATTGCATTTTATTATCAAAATTCGTGCTCTGTGAACAATATGTTTCGAAAATAACGTCCATTTTATTAAATTAAATTAACATTTTTTTTAAATATATTAAAAAAAGCGGAGATATTTGAATCGAAAGTAAAAACTTTCATTTTTATATAATTTTTTTCTTATTTTTAGCTTTCGATGTTTTATGAAAAAGTCGTACTAAAAATGATTGTACTATATATTAGCTGCGTTTTTTCACGGGAGATCTTTGCAAGCAAAGCAAAAACAACAAATGATCCAGCAAGTGAGCTGGACATATAAATTGATCCCATTCTATGCTTTTAAGTGTTGAGGGCGCGAATGTAAAAGTAGACAACACTTAGCCGTTAATGACAGCTAGATGACGCTGCGACTGAAAAAACTGGCAGTACTGCATTACTTGACATTTTAAAAGTTTGGTAGCAAAAGCATTTACGCAAAAAATTTCGCAAAACTTATTTGCCAGCTACATAAGAACATCAGATGTTCATCTGTAAGCAGAGAATAGCACCATCTGTCTGTAAGTAGAAAACATAGCAAAAATTGATCTGAAGCGTTTTTTTCACAAATGATCTGATCTCCCAAAAAAAAAAAACAGCTGTTAAGTCAGCCAAACGTGTGAGGTTAAATTTGAAGAAACTTGTGGTAGACATCAATCGGCTATCCACCGCAAGGTGTATAGTTTGTACCCACAGTACTTACTAATGCGGCGCCATCTATCTGTGAATTTAAAACACAGATCAAATCCAATGAAATAGTTGTGCTAAACAGATGTGCATATGTTTTATTATAACGCCATCTAGCTGAAACTGATTACCTGAAAATATTAACTTTTACAGCATTCTATTTAGTCATCTTTTCGATGAAATGGTGATATAAATACAAAATTGAAAGTATCATTGATAAAGAACTGAGTGACAAAGCTGACACAATAGTGAGAAGAAATCACGGTTGCCACTTCGGCACATTTATTTTAACTTGGTACATTGGTACACTAATTCCCGAGTTGGTACATTTTGTAAAAGATTTACAATTTCAAAATCTTTTTCAAAAAGAAAAATTTAGTAAAACTGTTCGAGAATGTTCAAAGTTATGTTAACTGAAAGCTTGCATTGCATTCAGTTTTGAAAAAGGAGAGTTCATATGCTTTTCTTGTCATATATATTGGGTGTTGGAATTAGTTTTAAAGGTTTTCTAAGAGATGGCGTAACTATCAATAGATCGCATCGGGCACACCTGTGACTATATTCATTTCAAAGCACATTGTCTAAGCTTCATTTTTCAGTATGTGTCATTCCACAGAAGTGTAAACAACATATATTTTTTTCTCTGTGAACATGTCGACTTTCGTTCCAACAAAACGCAATTTGCGGGAAGGTTTACTTTTGTGCTTCCATTTGAAGAAAAAAGCGGTTGAAGCACAACGCACGCTTACTGAGGCTTACGGGGACTATGCTCCATCGATTTCTACTTGTGAGTACTGGTTCCGTCGGTTTAAAAGTGGTGATTTTGATACGGAAGACAAAGAGCGTCCGGGCCAGCCGAAAAAGTTTGAAGATGAGGAATTGGAGGCTTTGCTCGATGAAGACTCGTGTCAAACCCTTCAAGAATTGTCAGAATCATTGAGAGTCGACTTATCAACGGTCGGCAAACGCTTGAAGGCCATAGGAATGATTCAAAAGCAAGGAAATTCGGTGCCGTACCAGTTGAAGCCGAGAGACGTTGAACGGCGATTTTGCATGTGCGAACAACTGCTTCAACGGCATAAAAGGAAGAGTTTTTTGCATCGTATTGTCACTGGCGATGAAAAGTGGATCCATTACCATAATCCTAAGCGAAAAAAATCGTGGGGACCACCCGGCCATGCATCAAAATCGAGGGCCAAGCCAAATATTCAAGGCGCGAAGCTTATGCTGTGTATTTGGTGGGATCAGAAGGGTGTCGTGTACTATGAGCTGCTAAAACCTAACGAAACCATAACTGGGGAACGCTACCAATAACAATTGATGCAATTGAGCCGAGCATTAAAGGTTAAACGGCCGGAATATGCCAAAAGACACGACAAAGTGGTTTTTCAACATGACAACGCACGGCCACATGTTGCAAGAACCGTCAAGGAAACGTTGGAGGCGCTGAATTGGGATGTGCTACCCCACCCGCCTTATAGCCCAGACATAGCCCCTTCCGACTACCACCTATTCAGATCGATGACGCATGGCTTGGCTGAGCAGCGCTTCACTTCTTACGAGGATACCAAAAAATGGGTCGATTCGTGGATTGCCTCAAAAGACGAATCGTTCTTCCGGCGCGGAATCCATATGCTGCCAGAAAGATGGGAAAATGTTGTAGCTAACGATGGACAATACTTTGAATAATATACATTGTACCGTTGTTTCTAAATAAATGCTCAAAAACCGAAAAAAACCTTTAAAATTAATTCCAACCCCCAATATTAAAAATCAGGAACCCGAAATGATCGTTATTTTTAATAAAATGATCACATATAAAAAGTTATTGTTATATACAATTGAATAAAGTCACGTGATGCCTAGAAGCCGCAGAATTAATTTTTTACATAATTTTATGTGCCATGATTTTTATAATATAAATAAAACTATACCAATTATTTTTAAATCGTTATTTCTTCGATCGGAAATAAACATCAATCATTGATCGATATTTTTTCAATCAAAAATAAAAATCAAATCAATATTTAGGAGCTACTTTGAGCAGTAGGAACAGACGCAATGTTTTCTATTTCTGTGCATTCCTCAATTCAGAATTCTTTCAAGGCCAAAACAGCTTAAAGCATTTTAAAAGTAGAACTCCAGCGTGTTGCGACATCCATTGGTTGAGAATTAGATTGTTCATTTAATAAATTCGTTACATTTGATTCAAATTTCTGATCGAAAAAACAACGACCAAAAATTAATTGGTATAATTTTATTTATATCATAGAATTTCATAGTTGAATGGATTTCTGTTAAAAATCAAAAAATTTAAACACAGAACTCCAATCTACAAATCTAAGGCTCTCATGTTTGTACTAAAAATTAGAAATTAATTTTAAATTACTCTTATGTAACAACATGAGCAACGATTTCATAAAATTAAGCAACTGTTTACAAAATTTTAATAGTAATGACCACAGACATTTTTTTAGACTTGAGGATGTTTAGTGAGGATTGGCACCAAAGCAGAAACATATCTCCACTCATAAAATTGTTCTTATTTTCAAAGATTATATACATATACAATTACATATACAATATACAATTTTTAAAACAAGTTCAAGACAGATTCAATTTTGGAAGAGAAGATTTGAAAGATTGGAATATAATAACATCTTCACAAGCTATGTCAGAAAACCAAATTTATTTATTGCCATAAATTAATAGGGGTATTCACGGGTTGTTGCGAATTGCAAGAGTATGAAAATGCAAGGTAATTTTCGCACTTACGCATGAGCATCAATATTGCAACTTAATTATGCAATAAAATTAAGTGCCGAATGAACAGTAAATATATTGCCACCTTATTTCGAAATTATAAAAGTTATTAAAATCTACGTACAAACTTAACCTTTTTAAAGTTTTACTTAGGTGGCAACCACGTTCGAAAACAACCAAAACACGAATCATCTGTTTAGCATCGGCTTGTGCGTTCTCGCAATTGGTTTGAGCAGTGCATAATTCAAGAAAAGTTGCGAAATTGCTTCCAATGTGTTTGTTGTTGGAATGATGCGAAAGTTCGCAATCATGCATTTTCGCATCGTGGCAACTGCGTTTCGCATCAACCCGTGAATACCCCCAATAATTTGCAGGGTGCATAGAATGCGACCCTCCCGTCTTTTAACTCAGTAGAATCTTTTTCAGCTTTGAAATATTACTTTCTAAAATTGTTATGACGTTGCCTATATTATGGGAAAAAGTGAGGGTCATGAAGAATGGATTGGTAGAAATTTGTTTTAATGAATTTACCAATTTTTAAATAGTCTAATGTGCCTTCGATACAGCTCAGTAGCTGCTAAATAGCTGATAAAAACTTAGCTTAGAAATATATTAGAATAAAAAACACTTAACAACATAATGCTCTCTATAGAGTTGTGCGTCGACGCAATGAATCTTTTTATATTTGGTCTGCAAAATAACAATTTTAATGTATTTATTTTTTTGTTAATAGTGTATAGCATAACCTAATAATATTTTTGTTATGTTTCGTATGTACACAAATAAACACTAGAGAATTATTGTAATAACTGTTACATTAAAAAAAAAAGAATTGGTATATTTTTCCCGTTTGGTACTCTTTTTCGGAGAATTTGGTGCAAAAAAAAAAATTTAGCGCGTGCCAACCGTGGAAGAAATAGAGGCATCACATGAAAATAAATTTAACATGAGGAGGGGCAGAGAGTTTGGGGGCAGGGGTAGGGAGGCAAAAACAAAGAAGATTACTATAAGGAAGATTTTATATAAACCAAAATTATTGTAATTACTCTTGACACACAACTGCATTCTTAAAGAAAATTGGGGGCTGGGGCGCTCAAAAGATATAGAGAAATTTAAAACAAAATTCAGTTTTATTTAATAGTCTAGATCGTTGACATAACTTTTGATAGGAAAGAGATATTGGCGTAATTTTTTCACATTAATTATTTTTGAGGCTTAACTTTTTTGTAAGACAAATAAAAAAAATTTTGGAAAATATAAATTTCACGAAAAATTCAAAGGGGGTTACACTTGTTGTTTTGATGACAGAAACAGTAAAATAATTTTTCGCGTTCACTGGAAGAATTTTTGAAAATAAATGCTAAGTCATATAAAAGGTAGCTAGTATTGGAATTTCCAAAAATTTAACGATAATATCGTTGTCGTTATCGGTCATTGTGCGTGCCACGTTCATAGAAAATGATAGTTTTCACTTACTAATGATATCGAAAATCGTCGTTAACGTGTTTGAGAATTCCACTACAGATGTGTAATTTTTACTCGATTTAATTTTTACAACAAAAACAATTTTTGTGCCATTTTTTGAGTAAATAGTCAATATTTTGGACTTTTTTTGACAAAATCATAAAACATATATACACTGACTTAACGGTACAGTTCAACCTATTTTTGTGAAGTGATTTTATTGAACCCAAAAAAATTTGAAGAAAAAAAAAATTTGGATGAAATATATTATTGGACAGTGGAGATGTTTGCATCGAAAGACCAAATTTTGATTTTCGTGTCGTTTTTTTTTTCATTCTTAGGTAACGATGTTTTATGAATAGTAAAAAGTATTATAATAATAAAAGTACCAGTGGGAAAAATTTCGGAGGGAGCGGGGCAAAAACTAAGTATGTAACAATTTAATCTAGGATTCATTTCATATGTATACCTTAGGCTGGGTCGATTTGTGGGGAGGTAAAAAAATCGCCCATTGCTCAATGAAAATCGTATTCTAGGGATCAAAATAAGAAACTTTGCCCGAGGAACTATACCTCTAAAACGAATTCTAATGCCCCAACTTTTCCGTAGGGTCAAATTTTGAAAAATTCCTCTTTGAACCATTTAGAGTGCCCCAATTGAGCCCAAATGTATGACCGACCCCCAATAACTTTGGAGGGCCGATCCACCCATGCCAGTGGCACACCCCCTGGAACCCCAGGGGGTTTGGGATTGGGGCACTCTAAATGGGTCAAAGGGATTTTTCAATATTTGACCCTACGGAAAAGTTGGGGCATTAGAATTCGTTTTAGAGGTATAGTTCCTCGGGCAAAGTTTCTTATTTTGACTCCTAGAATACGATTTTCACTGAGCAATGGGCGATTTTTAAATCGAACCGCCCTATACCTATACCTAGTTTAAGCGAAATCCTTTGAGCAGTTTAGATTTGTATAAAGGCCAAACAAACAAACAAAAAGAAAATTAGTTTTACTCAGGGACCGAAAATAGCAGTTATTTTCGAAATTACTATTGAAAAAGTCGGATGGAAAGAATTAGTCTATTCGATATTTTAATAAAGTAATGTGATGCTTGTTAGCTAAGGAATAATAATCTTTAATGATTTTAATTTTTCTGATTTTTTTTAAAAAGCCAATAAATAATCGTTATCTTTTTACCAATTTTATTTCGATCAAAAATATCAGTTAAAATTTGACTTTTAGTTTTTCGATCAAAAGTAAAAGTCATTTTTAATTCCTATATCATCTGCTTGCAGTCGCTGTTCCCGTCGATTGCGAAATAAATGAAAACAGAATGTGCTATGATAAGCAACTAAGCAATGCAATGCAACTTTATACATATGTATGTATGTACTTAAATATAAATATGTCAATAATAAAATAATTTGAAATTATAAAAGAAAAACTATAAGAAGATTGATAACAATGATTTCTTCCTGAGCAAAAATGTTACCAATATAGGTGTAAATGAATAAAAAATGTGCTCTTTTAATTGTTTTTAAAATTTTAGCTAGTATTACAGTTAATAAGAAGAAATTTTTTTTTATCAAAAAAATTAAAGTCAGATTTGAACTTTTGTTTGGATCAAAATAAAATCGGTCAAAAAATAATGATTATTGTTGACTTTTTTGAAAAAAATCATAACCGTTGCGGTCCCTGGTCTTATTATTATAGATAACAAAACTAAAATAAAAAAAAATTCAATTAGTCTTATTAAAACGTCCCATTAGTTAGATTTTTCAGGTAATCCTTTGCTCTTTAAGCAGAACAACTCACTACCACTATTTGTTTTTTTTTCAGGAATGAATATTTTTTTAAGTTGATTGCTTAACACACACTTTTGCTTCGACATTTCGACAAGTTTGAAAAATGAGTTGCGTAGATACTTTTAACAGGGTTGCAAAAAAAGGAAAAGTGTATTCAAGGAAACTTTTGGCTTACTTGTCCTCACTTCATTAAGTCATAGAGAGATCAAATAGAGTGCAACGAAAAGAATTTATGCAGTCTGCTTTGCACCTGTATTCTTATATGGAAATATAGTCCCGTTATCTGAACCATCAATTCTGCAAGCCAATGCATACAATTATTTTCTTATTTTGCGATCAGTTGGAATTTTTTGTGGTAAAGTCGGAAACGTGAGCGCTCATATAATTAAGTCATTGTTCTGAAACAGGTAAATTGGCTATTGGATAACTTTGGATTGAACTTTGTTTTAATAGTTAATTCAATTGTTTTTATTTTATTTTCAAAACAAATTCAGTATTCAATTACAATAATTGGCAAGAACAAGCTAAACTCCATGCGAGAAGACAATAATTTGGGACTTTTTCCAAAAATGGAAAAGCGTTGGAACTGTAAAGGAACTTTCGGGCTTTTCTAGAGGAAAATTGATTAACGCCATTAAGTATTATAAAAACATCAAACTTTCAAAAATTTAGCGTGAAAAAGGCAAAGGAAGACAACAATTACTGATGATAGGCAATTGGTCAAGCTGAGCAAGTCAGATCCTTTTTGACCACCACCGAAATAAGGGCTCAATTGGAAGAATATCATGGGAAAGGAATATCTGCACAAGCTGTCCGCCGACGACTTCAAGAACATTTTTTGAATGAAAGAATTGTACGACGAAAACCCAATGTGCTAAAAAATAATATTAATAAAAGACTGGCGTTTGCTTAAGAGCATCTGCAAAAGGACTCGATATTCTGGAAACTGGTGACTTGGAGTGACGAAACCAAGTTTAACGTATTTGGAAATGACGGAAAACCGTAAGTAAAGCGTCCACCATTGCAAGAATTAAACCCCAGATACACAAAAAAAAAAACTTAAACACGGTGGGTCTACAGAAATGATCTGAAGGGTCTTTACTGCATCAGGTGTTGGTCCAGTTGCACAAATTGATGGTAAAATGACTGGCATAATGTACAAAGAGATCTAAGAGGAACATTTACTTGGGGATTATGTTGACGATTTGCCGTTGTCTTGGATTTTTCAGCAGTATAATGACCCGAAACACTGCTCCCGGATCGTTAAGGACTAGATTAATGCCAATCATATTAAAACTCTCGAGTGGCCGCCCCAAAGCCCGGATTTAAACTCCATAGAAAATCTATGGGGCATTATAAAAAGGGCAGTTGCGGCAAAAAAACCTGGAAGAAAGGCATCGTTGTGGGCAATAATCAAGGACGAATGGAATCGCATCACTCCTGATCAGTGTGCTATCCTAGTCAGTTTAATGAACAATAGATGTGCAGAAGTCATACGGCAGAAAGGAATCCCACGAAATACTGACTGTAAGGTATTTTTGGCTAAAAAGTTCATATCTTTGAAATGATACATTTTTCTTTCCCATGACTTAATTATGCTAGCACTGATTAACCCATTAATGACAACGTATGATATCAATTGCGATTAAAGCATTTTTCAAAAGTTCCGCAAAAATCCGCAGCCACTGTAAAACTTTTGCTTCCAACAGTGTGAAAAAGACAAAAGTATGCTTTTCCAAAAAAAAATTGACATTTTAATCCTTTTTGTTTAATTGTTTACGCCTGTTAATGCAGTATTAAAAAAAAAGGAAAATGTTACTCAGGTGAGTTATTTTGTTTTATAAACATAGAAAAAACATAAAATATAATTAAAAAAGTGCATTACGTTAAAGTTGAATGCCTATGCTACGAAATGAAAATTTTCCAATTTATCATTTTTCTATTTTTTTATGTTTTTTTTTTCTCTACTTAAAGACCCCTTATGCGTTTATAATCATGCGCTTCACCACACCCAAATCCTTTGAATTTTTTTTTTAAAAACTTCAGAGTTTTCCGTCTTAAATTAATACAAATTATTGCTGAAAATTGTAAAAGCTAAATTCAACGGATTCTGGTAGTGAGCATTAATGGGTTATATTGTAAAATGTATAAAAAATTTACTTTTCGTTTTTTATAATAGAATTAAACTCATAGAAAATTTGAAAGTATTGAATATAAATTTATTTCTTTAATTTCGTTAAACTGTTTTTGTTGTTTTCTCAGTAAAACTTATGCTTGGACATATTTGTTCTCTATATTATGCGTGACTTAATTATATGAGCACAAGTGTATTTCTAAAAAAAAAGTATGAATAACTAGCTGATATACCCGGTGTTACTCGAGAGTCATTTATATAAAAATTTTAATACACACTTTTCGATTAAATGTTTTTGTAAATTTTGGAATTTTGTAAAAACGTGTTAAATTTAAGTTTGAGACCACTATAAAAATATTAGTTAAAAAATTTACCAAGCTTTTTTAACGAAGAAATAATTTTATCACTGTTTTTTCACAATCAAAAACTGTTTTTTAGTTCTAAACTGAATTTACTGGCTACTGGTAAGCATGTTACTTGCACTTCGCTAAAGAAAATCAAATTAATAAAAATCTTCCTTAAAATTTTTAGTAGTTTTTCCAGTTGGAAAATAACAATTGGATTGTCTCTAAATAAAAAAGTAATATAAATTGAGTCTGATAGTTGATGCAATTTCTTAAATCTTCTGAATTACTATTTTATACGAAAAATTGTACAGTCGTTTTTTAATGTAAATTAGCAAAAAGGTGTAAGTTAAAAAAGCAGTCGCTTTTGAATTTTTATTATAGTATATACAGCAACCTGTAGCAATATTATCGACGTTAACAGATCGACATAAATCCAGCTGAAAAATCTGCAAGAACAGTGCAAGAAGTGCCATTATGTTATTTGCTGCAAGTTTACGCTGTGTGCGAAAAGAACTAAATTGGATAACAGCTACCGACTTTTCTAATATATTGGAATCGTGTCGGTAATGCAGTACTTATTTCTAATTTATAATATTTTCCTGCATACTTTTCCGCATACTTTCGGCTAGTACGCAATTGAACCGAAAAATTTGTTCAATGCAGCCAAGCTTACAACCATGATTGGAGAGTTAAAATCTCAAAATTTCGCTGTCTTTTATATGTCGGTACATTTAATTGGCGTGGAAATTTGACTTTCAACAATATAGTTCAAATAACACATTAAACATGAAAAAATTAACTTTTACAGCATTCTTATTCACAGTCATCTTTTCGATGATACAGTGATATATATAGAACATTTAAAGTACCATTGATAGAGAACTGAGTGACAACACGGTGAAACAATAGTGGGAGGCAAAAAGTAAGATTCTATTATATACACCAAAATGTTTATAATTACTCTAGACACACAACTTCATTCCTATATAGAGAATTTTAAAACAAAACTCAGTTTTATTAAAAGTCTGGTATGAAAAAATAGATTTTAGCCATAACTTTTGATTGGAAAGATATATTGGGGTAATTTTTTCACATAAATTACTTTTGAGACTTAACTTTTTTGTAAAAAATATAAAAACAACATTTTGGAAAAAATAAATTTCGCGAAAAAAATCAAAGGGATTTGTTGTTTTGATGACAAAAACAGTAAAATAATATTTGCGCTTAGCTGGAAGAATTTTTGCAAATAAATGCTATGTCATATGAAAGGTAGCCAGATGTGCAATTTTTAATTGATTTCGTTTTTACAACAACAACAATTTTTGAGTCATTTTTTGAGTAAAAAGTCAATATTTTCGACCTTTTTTGACATAATCATAAAACATATATGCACTGACTTAACGGTACAGTTCAACCTATTTTTGTGAAGTGCTTTTATTGAACTTTTGACAAAAAAAATTTGAATGAAATATATTAATGGACAGCGGAGATATTTGCATCGAAAGACCAAATTTTGATTTTCATGTAGTTTTTTTCTCATTCTTAGGTAACGATGTTTTATGAAAAAGTCGTTGTACTGAAAATTTCTCCAATTTTGAAGATATGAGTGTTTTTGATGTCAAAATAACAAAAATTTTTTAAAATTAAATACACAAAAATCTCCGATGGTAAAAAGTTTTATAATAACAAAATTGCCGTTAGTTGAAAAATTTCAGAGGGGGCTTGGCAAAAACTAAGTATGTAACATTTTAAGTTGGGATAAATTTAATATGTGTACCTAGTTTGAGCGAAATCCGTTGAGCCGTTTAGATTTGTATAAAGGCCAAACAAACAAACAAACAAACAAACAAACAAACAAACAGAAAAAGAGTTTTGTAACTATAGATAAACAAATTTTACTAAATTGCAAACATGGGAGAAAATAAAAAAAACAGGAAAAAATTATAAAAACCTGGATATTGAGCCCGTTACATAGGACGCAGGACTTTGCTTGAAGAAACCGGATTGTCCTGCAAAATACAATGCACATGGGAGCATTATTAAAACCTAAAGCAAAAAAAAAAAAATATCCCAAATTCAAAGTTTTGACTTTCGACGCAAATAATTTTGTAGTTTTTCAATAAATTTTATTAAATTTTCTTTGGTCTAAAAGTTCAATCAATTTTATTAAAAAAATTTCTGCAGTAGTACCTTTAGCTAGGGATGAAAAAATGGTCCAAAAGTTGTTTCTGTTGTAAAAATATTAAAAACCAAAAATGTTCTTTTTTATACTCTTTCATACGGCATATCATTTTTATGCAAAAATATTTTCAGTTTGACACAATATTTGTTATTCTATTCCCTTCAAATGTTTTTTTTCCACACCATTGACTGTCTATAGTATTTCAATTCAATTCAATTTTCAATTTATTTGCAATTTAAAACTCATTTTAGTATTATTATACATTATAGTTTCTAATTTTCTAACCTTTGGGCACGCAACCTCCCGTCTGTGAATTTTTTGCTTTACTGATGCTGATAAAATAATTCTACGTATATTTTTCTAATATATTTCATCAGTAAAATTTAAATAAAAAATTAGTAAATTAATTTGGAACTCCTTTGCCACCCTTTATTACCCTTAGAAAAATGCAATAAATATTTGTGCGCTGTATTGTAATAATTCTTAAAATTTGTAACGTCATCAACTAGATTAAAATAATTCAGCAAGCATAATAATTCATAAGCAAGCAGCGCAAAATATCAATACAGCAAACAAGTTCCTTTCTTAAGTCTTTTGTTTGCTCACTTACCCAGGATAAAGTACTGCAATATATAAATTACCAAAAGTTGATGTATACAAAAAAAAACCCTTCATTCTTAAAAGCATATCAAAGCACATCAAAACCTATCTGGCTGTATACAATTAAAACAATGCTATTGAATCTATTTTTTTAGAAACATAAAAAATTTCAAATAATATTAAGACAAATTTTTTTTACATAAGCCAATAACGCAAAGCAATCTAAGGCCAGTAAATTTGTATTCAGATTCTAAAAACTTTTGTCAGAAATTGTCGATGCTCATGCCCACAGTAGCTATGGCGAAACTGGGTAAATGTGTAACATCTTGTTTATGCAACACAGACAACATGTTAATTTCATATCTGATCAGATGTATATTAATAAAAACTCCAAAGAATACTACATAAAAACAGTTAAATGCGTCGCTTAAATCAATTGAATGTGTAATCAATTAAATAGCCTCAAGATATGCAAAATAAAAAAACAAAATATAAGAAGTCAATTCGTATAGCAATTTGTTTGCATGTCGTTATTGTTGTTGCCACTGGGTCAACTGCTGGGATGTACCTGGAAATTCCCGCGGAAATGCACCCCATTGTGAAGTTAGCAATTTATATAAGCTAAAGTTTTTATGAAGAGAAACTTAAGTGTAGCCCATTTGTTTTTTGCGAATTATAATGTTAAATTAATGACTTAATTGCGTTGCGAAACTAGGTTAAGTTGGAATGCAATTGAAAAAACGTAAGCCAAAAATGCAATAATAGCTGCGTTCCTTTCGCCTTAATATAATCGCGATAAAAAATTTTCTCAAAGGAACGGCAAGAAAAACGACTCGTAGAGGGCATTACCGTTGCAGTCAAAATTAAATTCAAACAAGCAATCATGATACAATAGCTATTAGGTGTCATGAGAACGTGTGTCGTTCAAAACTGTTGTGAACTGTTATGGTAGCGATACCTTAGTGAGCGATGTTTTTTTCTGAATGCGTTTTACTCTAAACGTCAGAAAAATTGTAATTTATTTAATTTAATTATTAATATTATGCAATTATATAAATAATTTAAGTGCAATTGTTGGCTCCGCCGAATGCGTTCAATGTGTGTGACACACGCGGTTTGTTTTGTTTTCCTTTGTTTAACATTCGATGGTCGCAGCTCGTGAGAAAACAGGTAGCTGTCATGGGTACCTAATAGTCATTGTATCAAACAAACAAAATATTCAAAAAATTAAATGACAGCTCAGAGAAATATACAGGTGCGACACCTGTGTTTCAAATTTTTTTAAGGCTATATCACAATTTTATATGGATAGCAAAAATAATCCAATTTGTTATTTATTTATTTATTTACTTGATTGCTAAACCTTAACAGGTTTTATAGCAAATTTAAAATTATAAAATAAGATATTTAATACAATTCAAAAATATAAAGTATGATTTTGAATGAAATAATGTATTATTAACAAACTAAAAAGTTTTAGTAAATTGCTTAAAGTATATAATTTTATTAAAATATAAAAAATAATAGAAAAAAAGTTAAGTAAAAATCGATAAAATCAGACAGCATAGCAGGGTTGCGTTTTCAAGACAAACAAGGTCAAGTCAGCAACAATTTTTGTATACGGCGGAGTCGTGTGATAAACAAGGTCTCATACCCAATAAAACACCACTCCAATAGGTATATATATAATATATATCGTTCTGTCTCCCTGAAGCCGATGAAATCCTGGCTTGACAGGGTGGTTACTCGACAAACTAGGTCAACTTCACCAAACCAATTTTCATAAAATAAAGAAAACCAGTTGCGAACGCAGGCACCAAGACAAACTAGGTCTTATCGGCCACTCATATTAATATATTACAAATCGATCTAACGTAGTGTTTCAAGAAGTAAAAAGACACCAAGACACCAAGACACCACGGTACCGTCGACAAGTGTAGTTACAATCATCATGAAGATATGAGGCAACTGAAGATCCCAGGTTTAGGTCCATTCAGATTACTTAGATGTTTATCCACCAAAATTTTCCATTTTACGCTTAGGTCCATTTATCCATTTAGATTGTTATATTAATGTGTTTACAAATCACCAGATGCATCAGATATATGTTTGAAAGAACTTTACATAATCAACGACGGTACTGCAGGTAATCTATAATTTTATGTTTGATTGAGTCCATGGATTCACTTAAGGATATAACATCAGATACAAAATTAAAATCACCGCAAGCGCTTCTAAGAGGTTCATTTTGCAAATAATTAGTTCTACAAAAGTTCATGTGGAGTAACTCAAAAGATCTTCTAGGACGAAGAGGAATATTAAAATATATTTTACTCAATAAATATGGACTGTTTACATAGCCATGTAAAAGTTTTATAATCCAACAAGCATTTGTCATAATTCTCCGGTTTTTTAAAGAAGGAAGATTTAAGTGTTGTAACCGATATTCATAAGGTGGTAAGTGAAAATCAGTATTACAATAAAGATAGCTTAAGCAAAACAAAAGAAATTGTTTCTGCACTGATTCAATGTCGTCTATGTAACAACCGTATCGTGGGCACCAAACAACTGAAGCGTATTCTAAGATAGGCCGCACTAGGGAAGTGAATAAGGTTTTCGTTATGAAAGGATCATTAAACTCTTTTGCCCAACGTTTAATAAATCCTAAAGTACTATTTGCTCTATTTATTATTTTATTTACATGAATATTAAAGCGTAGTTTAGGATTAGCAGTAGCATAGGATTATTATTTTTGTTTTCGCTTTACACGTAAAAAATAATAATCTGGATTACTTTGAAGCGAATGGAACGCAGCTAATGTCGAACCAGGTGACTATAACAATGTAAAAGCTGTTGTTTTTTTTGTAAATAAAAAGCAAACAATTGCAACAAATTTCATTTCACAAATAAAATAGTTAAGTTCAACTAAAACTATTATCTTTGTAACAAATAAATAATGTTACTTTTTAGTTGAAAAAAAAATTTTAATTTGAAATTAATTAACACATGTGCAATTTATGCAGATTAAATTTATGCCTATTATTAACTATCACTAAGTGATTGCTTATTTTCTGCTTACAGTTAATTATATCCAAACAATAATAATAGTAACAGCTGTTACACCAGTTGGGAAATTTTTCTCAACTGCTGTTCATATACATTGCTTTGTTAAATTAACAGAATATCTAAGCGATAAGTGGCCAGTGCATTTTACTAAGCTATGTTAATTACTGCTAGTTACCTAAATAAAAACAGTGCACTTATTAGTCTCTAATAACAACTCTCTGCTCCGCTGTTTCATACAAACGCTTTTATTATTCTTCAACTACTCTGTTATTTTTGTCTGCTAACAGCATATAATAATAACAGCGCTGTTATTATGATGTAATAACAGCATAAACAAGTAACAGCGCTGTTATTATAGTCTAATAACATTATAAAACCATAACAGCGCTGTTATTAAGGTTTAATAACAGCTCTCATTTTAAAAATAGCATTGAAGATCAAATCTGTTATTTTTCTAAAGTGGTTTTGTACAGCGCTGCTTAGCTGTATCAGCTTTTGTAAATCTGTAAATAAAAAAATAATGCTCCCACAACGATTTCTCTGTTTGTGACAACATAACATTTGCGATATTATACTTTGGGACACTCAAACTTGTTTTATTATTGGAATAACTGCAGCTCTGCATATGTTGCTGCGGCTGAGAGCTTCATAGTTTTTGTGTCAATAAAATCTCTCATAAGGTGCTCATTTTTACATCAGCTGTGAGAATTTAAAGACACTAGCATAATGTTTTGTATCGAAAGATTCTTTAACTCACATATTGTTGTTTATTGTTTACTCTTCTTGCTTTTAATGAAATATTAATGCTTTCGCAACTGTTTTATTCTAAGCAGTTTTTTCACATAGTAAAATAGCTAACTGTGATTGGAAGCAATAATTTAAGATTTTATAAGGCAAAGCAAATATTTAACCACCGACATTTTCGGAGAGAATATACGATCTTCATTGTATACTTGGAATGTACTACTTATATTGATGGGAAATATTTTCTATTTATCTGCCCAATAAAAGATTAAACCAAACCAACTAAGAACCGAGTTACCCTTTTAAGAAAATGGTCAAAAGTGTCCTTTACAAGAGATGATTATGATACAAAATATCATTTCACTATTGACCTATTCAGTGTTTCCTCTATTTATCCATCTATTTATTAATTTTATCCATTTATTGCTGAAAAAAAATCAATTTCTCTATCCAATAATAGATGCAGACCAGAGAAGTGGTAGCAATAAAAATTAAGCAAATTATTCAGAGAACCTTTTAGGCTAATAAAGCATCATAACTCTCAAATGAATTGAGTAGAATTTAGAGTTTTTATATGTTACATGAAATTTATATGATCTATAAAAAGTAAAGTCTATAGAAAAATATTAAAAAATTTTTTTAGAGTTCACTGTTTCAAACCCACGTCATTAAGTGTAAATTATCGGGGAACGAAAATAACGATTATATTTTTTTAAATTTTAGACCAAAAGATGTTGCATAAAAAAAACTATTGTATTTGTATTATACTTTTAGCTATAGCGATGTGATGCTAGTATGCTAGAGATTCAATTTAATGCTTCTTTTATTATTTTTTAAAAAGTACGGTAAAAAAAATCTAGACACAGAAACAGATTTATGACTTTTTTTTTATTTAATTAAAAAATAGTAATAAATTACAAAATTATTTATGAACTTTAATTGCATAGCAGCTTAGGCCTTCAGCTATTAGTTGTAATCAACATGATAAAATTAATATAAGATTAGTTTTGATATATAAAATTTGTTTTTAAATATCGTGTTTCCGCTGTAGGAATCTGAAAGGAGATTTTTCAAGAATTTTTTGATGAGGAATGGCAGCATTTTTGCTTAGAAGTTGAACAAAACTACCCTTACCGATTATCTTCATTATTAAGGGAGATATAAAATGAATGGACTTACGCCACTTATCCTCTGAAAATTTTTTAAATTTCTCCTTTCCGCTGTAAGCATGCAATGGAAAATATTTTTAAGAATTTTTTCATGAGGAATGACACCATTTTTACATAGAAATTGGACAAAACTACCCATTAGTGATTATCTTCATTATTAAGGGAGTGGACTTAAATGAATGGACTTACGCCACTTGTCCTCTGAAAATTTTTTAAAATTTTTCCTTTCCGCTGTAAAAATGTAATGGAAAATATTTTTAAGAATTTTTTTACAAGGAATGACAGTATTTTTACATAGAAGTGGGACAAAACCATCCTTTAGCGATTGTTTTCATTATAAAGGGAGTTTTGATAGATACCTTTTCGAAAATTTACCATTGCTCCAAATAACAAGTGGCGTAAGTCCATTCATTTTATATCTCCCTTAATAATGAAGATAATCGCTAATGGGTAGTTTTGTCCAACTTCTATGTAAAAATGCTGTTATTCCTCATCAAAAAATTCTTAAAAATATTGTCCGTTACATTTTTGCAGCAGAAAGGAGGAATTTTAAGAAATTTTCAGAGGACAAGTGGCGTAAGTCCATCCATTTTATATCTCCCTTAATAATAAAGATAATCGCTGATGGGTAGTTTTGTCCAATTTCTATGTAAAAATTATGTCATTCCTCATGAAAAAATTCTTAAAAATATTTTCCATTACATTTTTACAGCGGAAAGGAGAAATTTTAAAAAATTTTCAGAGGACAAGTGGCGTAAGTCCATTCATTTTATATCTTCCTTAATAATGGAGATAATCGCTAAGGGGTGGCTTTGTCCGACTTGTAGGTAAAAATGCTGCCACTTCACATCAAAAAATTCTTAAAAATATTGTCTATTACATTTTTACAGCGGAAAAGAGGAATTTTAAGAAATTTTCAGTGGCGCAAGTCGACATGTTTGTACTAATATGCAATATTCTGCATCATTTTTGTGTACTATTTAGTTTATTTTGTACGATATGGATAGCTACATTTATGCTCTTGACCTAGCTTATAAGCAAAACTAAGTTCTTTATACTTGGAATTTATTATAAGAATTTTTCTAAATGTTCAATTTTCTCAAAACTACCAAAAATGGACTTATGCCACTTGTGCTCTGAACAGCTCATATATCCTAACGTCTTTGCGCATATTTTTGTCTTGCATAATACTGGGGTTGAATGTTCAAATAAGTGTTTGTGTGTTGTTCCACACATAAAAAATGTACATTAAATTCCAGCGATACGAACGCTAAACTATCGATTGAAAACGAGCCAAACGATAAAAATAGTAAATTCTACCGTTAAGGAGTTATAACCTACTGTAAGCCTTGTTGAGTAACAGTCTTACGGTAGGTCTTTCGCAGAAGTTTTAATCAGGGTTGCCGTTTTGGTAAAATATTACCATTTTTGGTAGAAAATTTTTGACTTGGTAAAATGGTAAATTCTTTATCGTTTTGGTGAATATTTTTAGTACAAGCAAATTTTTTTTAAAAAGTTCATGATTCCATTCAATATTTGCCACCTTTAAATTTTTTTTTAATAATAGTTTTTGTTGGTTCATTAGTCAAAAATTTATTTACTTAATTTATTTATTTATAGTACGATAAGAACTTAGTTCTTGTAATGTACAAGTTGGAACAATATTTCTAGGATTATACAAATTAAAGATTTTCTTAAACCTAATTTAAACAATTATACTTAAAATTAATAATAAAATTAATCTTAATATTAAGTAGAAATAGAGAAATCCAGATAGAAGTATACAATTGAAGTAATTAAGTGAGAAAAAAAAAAAGACAAGAAGAAAGTATAGATTTAAAGAAAACTGGCGAATTTATTAATCGTTCATTAGAAGCAAAATGTTGAAATACGGCAAGTCTTAATCTTGTTATTTCCCTTAAAGCTCTTACATGGCTCGGTAAGGAATTCCAAAGACGACTGGCATTAATAAAAAATAATCTTGTGGAGTTGAGGTAGTTGAAACTCGGTGGGGTCAGCATGAAACTTCTTGTTGAGTGACCAAATCGAATTTTTTCAAACAAATAAGGAGGCGTTTTAAACACTATTATTTTATGCAGAAAGATACAATTTCTAGCATTGAGATAGTTAATAATATCACTTCCAAGAATGGATTTTTTAAACTGAGATATATGATCAAATTTTCGCAGCCATAAACATATCGTGTAACCTGGTTAAATGCTAAATTTAATATTAATTGAGATCGGGAGTCCAAATTGCTATAAACACATTCTGCATAAGTTATTATAGGTAGTATAAGTTGAAGAACAAGCTTATGTTTCAATTCAACTGGCGCATAATCAGCTGAAACTCTTAGATTACGCCGAATATAATATACTCTTAGAACCACACTGTTGATGTGGTCACTGCAGGTAAGTGCAGAATTAATATGAAAACCTAGATTTTTGATTTTGCTGACGAGACTTAGCTTTTGGTCCTTTAAAATGAGGTCCGGTATATCTTCAAAGAAGACATTATCTTAGCTGATGGGTAATACAAATTATTTCGCAGCATTAAGTTGAATCCCATTGCTAACAGCCCACTGACTTATACTTTCTAGATCCTCATTAAGCCTGAATACCAGGTCTTCCATGAGACCAGTTCTACGTGAGAGATATATCTGAATATCATCAGTATAAGCATGCATGGACGAATGCTTGCAAACGCAGAAAATATCATTTGTAAAAATGGAGAATAAAAGAGGACCTAGTACCGATCCTTGAGGAACCCCACTGCAAACAGTCGAAAGACTTGAAAAATTTTCACCGACCTTAACTTTCTGTACTCGATAGGAAAGATAGTTGTTCAGGAGTAATACAGCGCTGTCACTAAAACCATACTTATATTTAAGCTTATAACATAGTAAATGGTGATTAACTGTATCAAACGCTTTTGAAAAATCGAGTAAGCATAGCAGAGTTACTGATACGAGTCATACGAGTTTCTTATATCGTCCAAAATCTTAATCATAGCAGTAGAACAACTATGTCCAGCGCGGAAACCTGACTGCTGTGAAGATAACAGCTTATTTTGCAATAAGTAGCTTAATATTTGATAAGCCATTAGAGATTCAGAAATTTTTGACAATGACGACAAAATGCTAATTGGCCTAAAATCATTGGGCTCATTCGCTGCTGTTTTTTTGGGAACAGGAAGAACAATTGCAGTTTTCCAAGAACTTGGAAAGCAAGATGTTGTGAAACAGTGGTTAATAATATGTGTCAGTGGACTGAGAATAAATGGTAAGATTTCTTTTATGAATTTAATATGAATTCCATCTGCTCCGATTGCATTTGATTTAATTTTTTGAACGCATTTTCCTACATCGCTTTCACTTACTGCAGAAAACTCAAACGTTTGTTCAACATATTGTGTTGGATTTGAAAAATTTATATAAACGGAGTTCTGCGTGCCAGACAAGAAAAAATAATTAAGAAGATCAGGGTCTATACGACATTCAGATTTTGCTTTGCTACAAATACCAAGATTTTTGACATTGTTCCACAAATCTTTTGAAGAAAGAGATGTTTTAAGTTTGGAGAAGAAATACATTTATTTTGAGTGTCTTAAGATACGTGTTGATTCGTTTCTAGCTAATCGGTAGTTTTCCCAATTTTCAACTGTGGGGTATTTTTTCCACAAACTGTGCAGTTTATTTCGCTTGTTTATAGCGTTTTGAACTCGGTTATAAAATAGGAGGCATTTTTTATGGTGACACTACGAGAGGGGACATGATTGGAAAAAACCTATTAATAATAAATGAGAAAAAAAGTAACTTTTCTTCAACAGTTTCACTGTTCCAAACTTCATTCCATTGAACTGTAAGAAGATCTTGCAAAAGAGCAAAACGATTTATATTTTTAAAGTCATGGTGCAAGTACGTGTTTGGAGACACAGTGCGCACAAAATTAACATTTAAAGTACAAAAAATTAAATCGTGATCTGACAAAAAATAAATTTGGTCAAACAGCAAAACAGATGATATATCTGAGACAATGAAATAATCTAAAAGACTGGAATTATCACTAAAGGAAAACTTGGTGGGCATTTCACTATTAACAACGGACAGACCAACGGACGATATATTTTCACACAAATTTTTGGTGAGGTTCTCATTGCTTAGTAAATTAAAATTAAAATCACCACATATAACAAAGTAGTTATAGTCGATTGACACGTCAGACACTTCACTAAAGTATGGTTCTAAGCTATTGTATTTATTAGAGTTGTAGACACACGAAACGAACAATTTGGTGCAATTGTCATAAACACATATATTAATAAACTCTACACTGCACTTAACAGATTTTTTAATAAGTTGAGCTTTTAGATTTTTGCGACAATAGATTGCGTCCCCACCGCCCTTTCTATCAGGCCCATCATTTCTAAAGACAATAAAGTTCTCAATACTATACACAGAATCAGACACATCATTACAAAACCAAGTTTCAGATACACAAATAATATCGACAGACGATTCTTGAAAGACATAATTTACATAATATAATTTGCTGACATTTAAGCTGCGTGCATTAAAGTGCACAACTTTTAATCCAGAGCATCTTCTACTCAGAATACTCACAAGGGTTTTTTCATTAACGCCACACTGGTACTAACATTAGAACACAACATTAATAAGGCTGCGTTCATAGTAAACGCTTTTAGCTTAGCCGAGAGGTTTAGCTGAAAAACGCTTTGTGTATAATCATATAGAAAAAGCTCTAGGTATTCATAGTGCCAGCATAAAGCTAGCATAAAGCTTAATTTCAAATGCATTTCAGCGCGTATATCTCCATCTCGCTTGCTCACACGGAAAAATAATTTTGTTTTTTATGCTTTGTTGTAGAGCATTTTTAAAATGCTATTCGGCACATGCTTATCTATTTTGCCTGTAAACAATATTTTCGTTGATTTTTTTTGTGCTGAAGTTTTAACCGTTGTTGTGTTTTTGTTGCGTTGTGGTCCTTTTGTGGTGCTTTTCAGTTGTAGGCACTTGTGTATTCTCTCTCGTTAGTTTACATAGTTTTCGTTTTTCTTGCTTACTTCTAATATACTTTTTGTGCTGAACTTTCCACCGTTGTTATGCTTTGTGTTTTCAAGTTCCTTTAAACTTTTGTTTGTTATTGGTTTGATCTTTCATTGGTGATCATCGCGAATCTACATACTCATTAAACAAAAAATCTTTCATTTATTTTGCAAAACGCAATTTAGGGCATTATTTTCCAAAGAGACAAATGAAAGCAAAGCATATCAGCCACAAGCATAAAGCGCGCACTATGAACAGAAATAAGCTCAATAAGCTGCTTTATGCAGCGTTGAATAAGCGTTCACTATGGTCAAAAAAAGGTTAACAAAGCAGCTTTATGCATCAGCTTCAGCCAAAGCGTCCACTATGACGCGGCCTTAGACAGGGAGAACAAGAATTAGACATACCGAAAAACCAACAAAAACAACAAAATATAATAAGGGTTTTCATGCAAATGGGCAATACCCTTATAAATGGTATAAACCTTATAAGTTTATCAGCCTTATAAATGAACTGTCAAAATTCGTATGAAAAAGCTTTTGCACAAACCAGATAAATTTGCTCTTCGATTTAGGTGAGCAAACGAGGTGGCAAACTTATATGATCAACCAGCTGTTTTCTTTTTTGAAGGAAAAGTTATAATTTGAGCAAAACTAATAAAGATTTAATTCTAAAAATTTCAGAAAACAAGCAAACAATCCGCAAAGCGTCCTTGTTTAAATGGAACGCATCGCTGGCAGATCGCACAGCTGACTTATATGCTGCAAATGCACAATCGACTTTAAGGGCTGTTCATACAACCTGTCTGATAAAAATAACTAATTGCCCAAATTAGAAGCCTGCCACTTTGCATGAAAACCCTTAATATATCTTTTCAATAACCAGTTTTCTACAAATAACAACAAACAAAATTTAGTAACAAAATTTAGTGATAAAAACATAATAATACTAAAAGTTTGTAGTTTATAGATTGAGAAGAAAAGAAAGATGATTATAATAAAATAAAGAAATGTCTCTTGATTAAATTGATATTGTTAATGTTGTTGTTGTTGTTGCTGATGTTGCTGATGTTGCTGTTGTTGACTTTTCAAAAAATTTTCAAAAAAATATTTGAAACAAATTTTTATTTACAATATAAAGCAAGGAATTTGCAAAATTTTTTTTTATTCTACGTTTGTAAGAAAGGATATTTTTTCAATCGCTTATACTGCAATAACTGACGAAAATAGAAATATTTGTCCCAAACAAGAAAAGTGCGCCTTTTTCTTTTCTTCGATGTGAAGACAATAGTTAAAGAATTGAAGTAATATTTTTAGTCTTTAATTTTTATTTTTGCGAACATTAGAGATTCCAACAAAATTGATTTGGACCTATTTTTTTCTTGAAGCGAAGCTTTTTACGTCTCGTTTTGTGATTTGCTAGAGTGAAATCTGAAAAACGACACTTTTTTCCATACACCTTTTTCTTAGAATTGTTGTTGTTTTTTTACTTGCGTCTATTACAACAAGAGTATATAAAATTAAAAATAATTTTTTGCAAGTAAGCAGTGAGAATCGAACTCGCACCCTATCGATCGAGAGTTTTACGCACTAACCACTACACCAAAACCCTTTATATTAATAATGATGTGATTAATTCAATAATAAGTATTAACTGAAGCTATGTTGGAGTAGATGACAGGAATTTATTAAAGAGATTGTGCATTAGCTATCCTACATACTCTATTGTGAATGCGTGAAGCTATAATGCAGCAGATCACAATTATCGATCAAATACTACGTTTCCATGGCGAATCAAGTCGGGGTTGACTCGGGATTAACTTACCATGGAAACGCGAGTTGAGTTAAAATTTCGTCAAATCCATAAAACTACACGAAATTTCTTAGATTTAACTGAGTTAGATTCGATGCGTGCAGAATATGAAACAGTTGCTCAACTGTTGAACGAGGTTTTATTGATTATTTGTTATTTTATTTTATTTTATTTCTGTCACTGCGCTGACATAAAATGTAACAAACCATTGAGCAGGCACACAAAGTAGCGGAAACTAATACTGATTAAAGACTCAACGTTTAGTAAATTTTGCACCTTCTGAACGCACACATTTGTACTAAGAAAAAATGGCGAATAGAATGGCCGAACTCCAATTCGATTCAATGGCCGCGTTCCTGCCGAAAAAAGTGCTCAGGTAGCGAAGTAGCGATACTCTCTGCTGAATGGGTTTATTTTGCAAAACGTCAAACGGCAAACTGCTGTTCGCCATTCGTTGTTTTTTTTTAACATCTAAAATTTGTTTATGCTATTGTGCATTCGTTTCACACAAGAAATCATTAATTAATAGCTTTATTGAAGAATGATAAAATAATCTTCTATGTATAATAATAATTATCTTCACTTCACAGTACAACTTCAGCAACAATTAAGAATTTGCAGCCATGTTTTTTTAGCTGTCAAAATGAAAAGAGCATAAGGGGTCGTCCATAAACTACGTTACCAATTTAGAGGGGGGGAGGGGTTTTGAAATGCACTACGATAAGTAACGGTAGGGGGGGGAGGTGTTTAGATATTTTAACGTTACCAAAAATTAAAAAAATCGACGAAAAACCTCTAATTAATTATTTCAAACATTTTTAACCTTACATGTTTATGTTTGATCGTCTAAATTGATGGTTAACTTTTGTTTCAGCGATTTCTTCCACCACCTTTTCCCTTGACACAGGAACCTTTTGGTATTCCTTCACCATCTCAGCACACGTCTGAAAAATTTGGGACTTTGCTTTTGCGACAGGCTTTGACGTTAAGGCCTGAATGTTCTTCATCAAAGGAGATACCGTATGACATGTACTGCCCTTCTCAGAAAGAAGAAATCGGTTTAAGGTCGTGTCCTACCTGCGGCTTGTATTTCGTTTTTAAAACTTCTATGAATTGTCATAAGTTTGTTTTATATCGTTTACAATAAATCGGAATAACAAATACTATTTAAATAAATCAATTTTCAGAAAGCATTTACAAAAAAACACAGAACTTGGTGCAGCCTTTAAGGGTACTCTGTCAAAGACCAGGTGAATTTCTTTGCGCTAGAAATGAGGATTCATCTGAATGGGTCGACATAGAATCCGATGAAAAATTCTATTTTGAAGAATCCTCAACAAAGCTACCAGCTTCTTCTATCCCAGTGATTGAGAGCATCGAATCTTGGATCGCAGATGGAATAGCTTTTACAGATGATATTAGTTATTGATTTTTTTCCAATTGTTCCTTTAATGTATCTAGTCATACTAGTCACTAGTACTAGTGAAAATTGTCAGAGCTAGTCAAAATATATAATCATTCGAATGAATTAATTTCATATGTCACGTTACTTTATGGAGGGGGGGGGAGGGGTTTTGAAAAGCACTACGAAAAGTAACGCAGGGGGAGGAGGGGGTAAAAAAACCGGAAAATCAGTAACGTAGTTTATGGACAACCCCTAAGCAGCTCAACCAAAGTAGCATACAATTTTTCGATACCTAAGATGGCGACCACTCGGGAGTATGTTATGCATGCCATTCAGCTCGAAAGTTGTGGAAAAGCTACGTAGCAAATTTTTCTACTGAATGGGGTCAATGTTGCGCATGGAAACACTATCGAGCTAGAAACGCCATTTTGTCAACTTGACGAAAACCCAACTCAGGCTAAATTCGCCATGGAAATGTAGCAAAAAGCATTGTGCATTAGCTATCCAAACAACAAAAGTAGCAAGGTTCCATTGAACGGGTTGCAAATTATCACAAGATGCCAATTGTTTTGGGTGTCGATTTTAATTGCGAATACAGACATGAATGCTCATAGTCACTTAAGGCAAGGATGGTGGTCTAGCGCTCGAAAATTTAAAGTATTTTTAGGATTTTTTTAAAAAGTTAAAATATTGAACAACGATATGTAAATTTTTAAGGTATATTGTAACACTCATTCCTCATAAAATAAATATTTTTTTAATATAAAAAATTGTTGATCTGGTTCAAAATGGCGCTCAATGAGACGCTCTCAAGGAAAAGGGGCATGGGCGGTGTTGTAGATTTTTACTGTTCTGTTTATCTGAAAAATAACCAACAATATTATTAAGCACTATGAGTGGACTATAGAGTGGATCTTATTTAAAAAAGACCTCCCCAAGGGCTCAAACTGTTGTAATTGATGATAAATTACATGATGATGATGAAATCAGCGCACCAAGAATAGTCGAAAATAATACAAATATTGCTGGGAAAATCCAAAAATAAAAATTTTGTCCCCTGAGTTATTCAAAAAGTTTGAGGTGACTGAAAAATTTTTGGAAAAAACAAAAAAATCTTAACTCTTTCCTTATTTCAAATGGAATTGCAAATGAAAATATTAAAAATTTTTTTCTTTTCTTTCATGTTCCACTCTAGTGCACTCGAAAAAAGATATGAAAAATTGTCAGAATGACACGCTATTGAAAATTAAGTTCTTAAAACAGCTTGTTGCTTTAAGAGTTTAACAGTTATTAAGTGTAAAATATACGATGTTTTTTAAATAAAACTTTGATTCTAGTTCCAGCGATAGCCACTTATGTTATGAATAGCATATTTAAATTTCAGATGATTCGGCTGAATAGTTTTGGTTTTTCCTACAACACCATGCCAAAAAAGTGGTTACGAGATAAATGAGTATAAAGAGAATGAATGTAGACCAAACACTGTGGCTTGACACCTACTAAAACGGCTATAGAAGCGAAAATAACGTCAGAAAGACTATACTTTTGATATATAAAAAAAACCAATTTCATAAAAATTGTAGGAATTAAACAATGTTGTCTTGATAAATATAATTTGGGAATGATAAGCGATCCAAATATTTGCACACCACGATTAGGACAACTATTGATGTAGTATTTGCTAGAAATATCGATGTCATAACATCTATATAAAATACGTTTGATATTTTAGATATTAAAACACAATAATTTCATTAACATTTACAAAAATAATTAAAAATTAATGCAAAATAATAATGTAAGATAATAAAATTTACTGGTGGGAATATTATTTTTTTAAGTTAACATTTTTTTAGGTATCTAAAATTTTTTAATTTAAAAATTTTTTTATTAAAAAACCCATTACATTATCAAACGTATGAAATTGCGAAAATGCTTCGCTTCTCTCGTGTGTCCAAAGACGCATCTGCTTTTATTGTTAAACGTCATATTTGTCCCTAACAACATGACTTTGTTGCTGGCCGATCCACTGTAACTAATCTGGCTCTTTTTCCTGAGTTCTGCATTTCGTCGATTGCTTTGGGTAACAAAGTTGATGTTCCTTACACTGACTTCTCGAACGCTTTCGACAAGCTTCCACATAATTTATTACTTGCCAAGTTGGCTAAAACTGGCTTCCATTCCTTCTTTTTGAAATGGATTGAGTCTTACTTGTCCTCTCGGGCCTCTTATGTCTCTGTAAATAATGTGAGGTCGTTCAAATTTATTGCTACCTCCGGAGTTCCACAGGGTAGTATCCTTGGGCCATTATTTTTTATATTGTGCATAAATAACATCAGTAAATGTTTTGTTAATTAAAAATTTTTATTATATACTGATGACCTAAAAATTTTTAAGGAAGTCTCCTGTTTGGCTGATATTTCAGCCCTGCAAGCCGACCTTAAGAACGTTGTCAATTGGTGCTATATCAATGGCTACCATTAAATATAAAAAAATGATTTCATATGTCCTTCGTTAAGGCTATAAACGCTTTAAATTCTAATTATTTTGTCGGTGTATCCCCCCTGCAGTCTTTTAAATCCATTCGTGATCTAGGGGTTATTTTTTATTCGAAGCTTGCTTTCAATGACCTTCTAAGTCTTATAATTCCAAAGGCTTACTCCTTACTCGCGTTTATTCGTGGAAATAGTTCCGGGTTTCGGGTCCATCATACTTTTAAGTGTCTGTATGATTCCTTTGTTAGATCGATGCTTGTCATTCATTTCGCTTGGAACGAAATCAAAAATCTTTTACAAAATTTGCGCTGCATTCATGGAACTCTGTTGACTTGAAGCCCTCATACAATGCAAGATGCGTGCTCTTAGGTCTTAAAACTTTAGAAACAAGAAGGAAGGTTAGTTCTCTGACCTTCATATTTGATATCATATCTGGTCATATTGATTGTCCGTCCCTTCTGGAAATCATTGTGTTTGATGTTCCTTCTAGGCAGTTGCGGCGTTTTAAATATTTTTGACGTAGAATTACGTCTTACAGCGCGGTTTGTATGTGGGTCATTTTCACTAAATTTTTTAAAGTGATATTTGACACTTTGGGGTATACCTACAGCCTTTAATATTCATCATACAAAGAAAAAAAAATGCCAAAATATCAGTTTTAGTGGGAATAAAACGAATATCTAATAAAATAGCAAAATCTAAGAAGATGAAAAATTCATATATTTGTATGAGAAATGCACAAGCTGCTTAGCTGCAGTAGCTGCTTATGCTGTTTTTATGGTTGTTGTTGTGTGTGTTCGTTTGGTTCATACCCAGTGGGCATTTTAGCGAGTTCTCCGCAAAAGAAGGCATGCTACCACTGCTATTATTGGCGTCAATACACCTTCCATGATCACTGCATTGATGAGTACTTCTGTAAGGCCTATCTTTTGGAGGTTCTGATTCTTTCCATATTATTTTATATGAAAAAATTTGCAAAAAAAAATTCCAAAAAAGATTTGAATACACAGAACCGTTTGTAAAAAAATGCAGATTTAAAAAAAACAAAAAAAATTTTTTTTTGTCCGAGTTGGGTTTCGATCCCGGGCTTCCGAAAACTAACACATTCATTACATTTTGTATTATGTGAACATATATATATGGAAAAACTCCAAGTCTTTTCTTAAATATTTGTATGAAGAAAATTTATAAAAAAATGAAAAAAAAAAACTTAAGCAAAATAAGCAATTTATTCTTATCAAGAACGATAGACGAGTGGGTAAGATGTCGGACCGCCGCATGAGAGGACCATGGTTCAAATCCGAAATTGTTGATCGTTTTTTATTTGAAAATGATATTTACATTGCTTTTTCTTCTAACGTGACGTCTCAAAAGAGCGCTTCTGTCTGGCAGGTCTCTTTTTAGCAAGGAGAGCGGAAGGCCTGACAAATTTTTCCATTTCATACAAGCAATACAATGGTGTTTGCAAAACGTGTGGAAAGCCTATAAAAAACTAACGCAGGCCTGCTAGAAGGCCTTGGAACTACTGCAATTGCCCACTGGGTAATCATGTCGTTCCTTGTTGTGCTGCTTTTTTTCTTGTTGTTGTTGTTTTAATTAATATGTATGTAAAATATACATATATAAATCCACATCAGTTGCTTAAATTTTATTTCGTTTCCCAGATAACCAATCGGTTCGGTTGAAAACGGTGTGAACTTCTAAAAGCACTGAAGCGGACCGTTTCGTTGTCAGCAAACTATGCATTGTGTGTTTCATATAAGCGTACCATTTCTTAAGTTGTATATTCATGTTGATTTTCTATGATTTAAATACAAATTCTAAATGTTTGATAGTTAAAATTTGATTTTAAATACAAATTCTAGTTGTTTGATACTTTAAAATCGCTTATTGAGCTTAAGGTCTGGTTAGAACAATAAATTGCTCTAACTAATTTTTTCCAAAGAAACAACAACAACAAAATTTTCAATATGAAAATGAAAACATCACTAGCTGATTTATTAGTTGGCTGATTAATTATTTAGTTAGAGCAATTAATTGTTGTAAGAGAATCTGTAAGAGAATACAGATGCATGTAGCTAGAGAGTTAGTATGTGGCTACAAAAAATGTACTATTACTAGCCAAGGTTGCCAGTTAAAATTTTAAACAATTCCGACAAAAAGTTCCCTTATTGACAGTAACATAAATTAAATACAACAAAAATTACCATGGTAAAGATAAAACAAAAAAGTTTCTACCGCAATAAAACAGTATCAAAAAAATCCCACAATCATTAAAAATGACTACAAAAATACCACGCGTATTAAAAATACCACCACAAATTGCATATGCATTTAAAATTGCCACAAAAATCTCATTCGCATTAAAATATTCCACGATAAGTCCCATATGCATAAATAATTTAAAAAACATTTAGAAATACCACAAAGAAATTTTGCTTACTAAAAACGAAAAAAAAAATGTAAGAAGAATATTACCAAACTTCCACGGAATTTCAAAAAATACCCCACTGAATTCCCACGCTGAATTAAAAAATTTAATGGGAATTCCCAAAAACAAAAATTCCTAAGGGCAATTAAAAATTACCACAAATGGGATTTTTCCAACATAACTGCCAACGTTGCTACTAGCTGCTGATATTTTTGTTTTGGTTCTGCATGCGCTGCAAAGGGCCGTTCTTCACTGGGAAATTCTATGAGCAATAATTGCTTTCGCCGCAAGTAGTTTGATGACTACTCGGGCTTAAAGGTGACCTTCGTAAACCTCCTCATGCGGGCGAATAATCGACAAACTGCTTGTGGCAAAGGCAATTATTGCCGAGTGAAAAGCGGGACAAAGAGATTTTGCTCTCGGAGCAATAATTGCTTTCGCCGCAAGCTCGAGAATATTCGTGTGTGACGAGTGAAAAGCGGGACATAATAAGCAAAGCTCTGCTTATTTTCTGTGGACGATTCGGTTCATCCCCTCTAACGCTGCTCAACCGCAGTGATCATGCTCTTCTCTGTGCGTCGTTATTTAAGATTTTCTTGGTAATTGTTGTTGGTTCAGTTGGCTAAAATATTTTAAGATGTTCTTAATTTTTACTCGACATGAACAGCTGATTTTGACAACTAGCTCGCTTTTCTCTACTTTCTACTTCATTCCTCTCCGATTCGGCCCTACCTGGTTATTCTGCCATGAGTTGGAGTACGAATAAAACGAATGTTTATTTTCAGCAAGATAAATACAATAAAGAATATAGATGCGTGTAGCTACAGAGGCAGTATGTATGTATGCTACGCAGGTTAGCGCATGCGTTACTAAGCATTTAAAAACTCCATTTATTTTTTAGATACGTTCGATAATACGAATAATACGAATAAGTTCGAATTATTTTTATTATGCATTATATTTTTTCCATACTAAAAATTTATTTTGTTTACTAAAATTTTAATTTTAAATTACTTTTAAAATAAACATGTGTATATGCTCTTTACTACAGGAAAAATACATAATTCAAATTTACCCATATTTATTTCCATTAATTAAACATAACTTTGAATTACATTTAGTTTTAACCAACAAAACAAATGAACAAGAACAACAAATTCATCACTTGATTAATTAAACAAATTCAAATTTTTACATGAATTTAATTGTGAGCTTTTTAGATCAGGTAAGTTTGAAGAAGGACAACAACAACAAATTTGTTTTTGAATAATTTTTATTTAAAAGATGAAATGCTTTAAAATAGTTTTAAAAAAATATAAATAAAAAAAAACCAGAATTTTACTCTATTACTGTATAAAAAGTAATTCTACGTCTATACTTACGATACTATCGAAACTGTGTTTTTTTTTATACAACATCACAGAACTAGTTATGCTAAAAATGAGTCAATAACCAGGGCTTTATCTTTATTTAATGAATTATCTATAAATTCTAGTTTTGATTTTTCTGTTTCCAAGGAGGCATTTAAGAAAAATGTTAATAACTTATTTTTACTTTAAATTTATTAACTTATAATCAGTGTGACCAGAGTGGAATATTATATTCCACTTTGGCATATTTTAACTTCGGGAAGCATATTTTTTTTTTTATAAAAATATGCAGCATAAAAAGTGGAATATTTCTCGTACGATTATATTTTTCAAAATTCACAAAAATTGCAATAAAAAAATGTCTATTTGGTTACTAAATGGGTTTTTTTTGGCTATCGACATTTTTTTTTTTATCTCTGAACCACCTTGTAAAACGCAATATAAGGAATTCATTTTGTGGTTAACTTCTTCGTTGTCAATTTTATTGCAATTCATGTAATAACTTCTCGCAGCTTAATAAGTGAAGTAAATTTGCTTATATGTTTGTTTGGTTAGATTTTTTATGGATTATGTTACAGCAGTAAGTAATTTACTTAAGAAAACATTAGGGGTATTCACGATGTGTTGTATTTTCCCTTGTATTGTGTATTTTTGATAAATTTGATGTATGTAGTAAATTTTTTAATATAACAAAAACAAAATTCAGTTTTCAAAATACAACCCTGTGGAAAATATACAAGTTGTGTATTAGATCAGCTGATTGTACAAGTATTTCTACTCAGCATGGAGCAAGCTAAAGGCTACGCTGTGAGTTTATTTAATAAAAATTAATATAATCGATTTTAAAAATACAATATGCACTTTACTGAAGGTTCGATCACAATAAGTTGTAAGTATTGTAAATTTTGCAAAAATTTATCACAAATGCACCACATCGTGAATACCACTATTATTGCTAACAAAAGCTATTTCTTTTAACTATTTTAAAATGTGGATTCAAAACAATAAAGCAGAAAAAAAAAGTTATTTATTGATCAAAGTTCGGAATCTGAAGATTTATCAAAATTTGTGCTTTTCTCGCTTAGCTTACCATTTAGCAATGCTGAGGTTGAGAACATTTTTAGTTACATATATGAATATTTCTTATTTAAACGAAAATTCGAAATAGAATGCAAGAAAAACTCTTAAATAATTTGTTGAATGTAAAAACATGACTGCATGCTCAAAAAAGTGTTGTAATACCTATCAAATACCAGATAGCTTAATTAAAAAATTTAGAATAAATTTAATAATACAAGCAACAATTTAAGAATTGACCTCGAAGATGTGCCTGAATTTTAGTTTTGTATATTGTATATCATTACTTAAAATTAAAAAAAACAATAACAATGTTTATAATTTTTTATAGGAGAAGAAAATAAATTTAAGTGCGATAGTAATCAAATAAATAAATGTTTTTAAACTTGCTTCTGTGTTTTTTTTATATGCATATTTAGACTTATGTATTTAAATATATATCTTTGAAATTGAAAGTGGAATATTTTTGTGGAATATAAAAATTGAAAGTGGAATATTTAGCATATTTTTTTTAACAAAAAGCAAATTTTTTCAAAAATCTTCTGTTCACACTGCTTATAATTGTTATTACTAGTCTGTAAGGAATAATTGTCCAAAGACTAAATAAAGAAACAAAAAAAAAATATCCACCAAATATGAAAAACCAATGTTTATTTTGACTTTCTACTACTTTGTTGTTTCTTTCTACTACTTTGTACTTTTTATAATGCAAAAAATATGTATTTTTTGATGTCTCTTGTTTTTGCCATAAGTTTTGGTTGAATTCAACTCTGAATATTTTAAAAAGGAGTTCCGCAATATTAGTACTTTTAATTCTTTGTTTATTACTTCTGTATAGTAAAAACTTCCATATGAGTAATAATGGTGTTTAATTTTTTTTACTCTCCCAGTTAATATACTGTATGAAATAATATATTCGATTATTCTTTGAGAGTCTAGGAAAATATTGAAATACAAAATTTTAGAATTAGTAATTGGGCGCAGTATAGAAACCATTAAATACTGTATAATTAGTTTTTTCATTTCATATTTTTCAACCCTCAGTTTTTTGAGTCTAATTATTCGTGCTCCTCTGATATAATTTGGTTTTTTTTTTTTTGTTTTTATGTTCGTACCTCTAATGGCCTTAGTTTCATTAATAATATTCAATAAAATCTGTCAACCTTTTAGCATTATTTATGATAACCTCTGAACGTTGAATCCGTTCACAAAAAAAAAAGTTCTCATCGACTATTCTCTGTCAAATAGCAAAACTGCTGATGCCGATCGTTGAAATCGTTTCTTCTTATTTCCAAATAAAAGTTAAACGATCAGCTGTGAACTAAACTTGAAATTGATTTTCTTGCTGCTTCTTTTTCTTCTTGGTTATTCAATGACTCTAACTGGTTTTTTATGCTACACCAACCAGTTCGTTGCTGGGTTCCCACTGTTGCTCAAAGCATTTGTTCTTTTTTCTTTTTTTCCCATTTTTTTTTTTGCATTTTTCAACAGTTTTTCTAGAACTTCATTTTGTTGCATGATCGATTTGCGGATGAGGCATCAGCAACTCATTGTATTACGTTGTATTGAGTCTTGGTTTGATCTTGATGTGCTTATGTAACATTGAAGTGGTCCAGGAATAGCAATTTTTTCGTTTCTTATTTTGCTTAAAGCTCCTTTTTGTTAGCTCTTTGTTTGTACGTGATCTTAGTGATCGTTCATCGTTCACATGTTATACTATGTAGAATGTTTTGTAGTACGTAGATAGATATGCGATACTGTGTGTAAGTATCATACACAATTACCGCTACACAATGCTGCAGGGAATTATGATAAAGTGCCTGAAGTGACACTTTTTGTGCTTTGAACTTTGAGCGATCATAGCTTGAAGATCATTTGTTGAGTCTGTATGTATGTGTGCGTGTGTCATTTTCTTATGGAGTTCAACGCAATCCATCACTCTCGAATCTTTGTCTGAACCATGACTCAATTTTATTATTTAAAGTGGAACATAAGTGGGTATTCGATTAATGATCAGCACATGGAAGTTTAATGTGCAAGATCTATGGTTTCTAAAAAAATGTGTTCTCTCAAGTGCTTTTGATGGACAAGCTCTTGGTTTTTCTGCGTATCGTTTTTCTAGTATTAAAAACTTATAGAGTAGATTAAATGAAATTGTTTTTAGAAAGTTTTTTTCAAGACACTAAGTTTTCATTTAAAAATAAAAAAAAACGTAATATATATAAATTTTTTATTAGTTAATATTAATAAATATTATTTTCATTAGTATTTTTGTTACATTATTAAAAATATTGTTAAATTGTTTTTTGTAATAATATAACAAAAAAAAAATAATGAAAATAATATAAAAAAAAATTAATTTTAATTTTTAATCAGTGTGAGAATGAACGCTTGGCGATGCAACAACGTATCTGGGAATCTGGGGGCGATGTAACATGGTAACATGTCTGACTGTTTCAACCTGGCGAGGCCAGCATAATCCTTGTGAAATCGCCTCAAGTCGACTCAAACCTCCACGTGGTGTTTCCTGGGCAACGTCAAAACTGACAACCGTTAGTTTGGCGGCTAATCTGAGCGGCGGGCCTCCCTAGGCTTAAAAAAGGTTGTGCGTCGGGTTTGAAGCCCACCCGTAAAAACCAATTTCAATGAAAACAAATAAGAAAAGAAGAAAAATGATCCCCAAATCTGATGACGACTACCGCAAACGAAAAACTGATAATAATTTACGGATATGCACCTGGAATGTCCGAACCCTTAATTGGGAAGGTGCCTCTATCCAACTGACTGATGTCTTGGAAAGATACAAAGCTGATCTCACTGCTATCCAAGAAATGCGATAGAAGGGATAGGGTTGCATTCGGCATGCACCCTGTGATATCTACTACAGCGGCCATGCGGAGAAGCACGAGTTTGGATGCGGATTTGTAGTTGGCAAGAGACTACGGCCCCACGTCCTGCGATTCACACCTGTGAACGAACGACTTGCCATAGTCCGCATCAAGGTTAAATTTTTTAATATAAGCCTAATATGTGCGCACGCTCCGACAGAAGACAAGGACGATGAGATCAAGGAAATTTTCTACGAGCGCCTTGAAAATGCTTACGAGCGCTGCCCCCGTCACAACGTAAAAATCGTGCTTGGTGACTTCAACGCTAAGGTGGGCAAGGAAAATATTTTTGGTCCAACAGTCGGAAAGTTCAGCCTCCACGACAACACCTCCGATAACGGAATGAGGCTGATTGACTTCGCCGCAGCACGAAACATGGTCGTAAGTAGCACTAGATTCAAGCATCTCAATATTCATAAAGCCACCTGGATGTCCCCTGATCAAAAAACCAAAAATCAAATTGATCACGTTTTGATCGACGGAAGGCACTCTTCCAGTGTATTTGATGTACGCACGATCCGTGGTGCAAACATTGACTCGGATCACTATCTTGTTGCAGCCAAGATTCGTACACGTCTGTGCGCAGCTAAGAATACACGCAACCCTACACAGAGAAATCTAGACGTCGACAAGCTGCGATCGAAACAGACAGCCGATGCTTTCGCCACTCGACTCTCACTCCTGCTTCAAAGCACTCCTACAATCGATGATATATGCGCGCAGTGGACACACATTTCCAACTCCATGCGTGCGGCTGCTGAAGAGGTGATTGGCTACCAACGCCCTCGCCAAAACCAATGGTACGACCAGGAGTGTCGCGACGCCACTGCAGAGAAAGACGCCGCCTACAAAGCCACCCTGCAGTCGGTTGTAACGCGCGCTGCTAAGGAGCGATACAAAAAAAGAGGAGGGAAGAGAGACATATTTTCAGGCGGAAAAAAAGAGAGGCAGAAAAGCGTGAGCAGGAGAAGATTGAGATGTATGGTGACAGGAATGAGGCCCGAAAATTTTTCGAAAAAATAATACGCCTTGCCGATGGTTTTAAAACCGGGGCCTCTTCCTGCAAGAATGAAAACGGGAATCTAGTGACAGATGTCCAGAGTACACTGACGTTATGGAGGGAACACTTCTCTAAGCTTCTAAATGGCGACGCTGACAACAATCCCACCAATAGAGATGATATTCCGGAAACCCCAATTTTGGATGACAGCGTTGAGGTTCCGCTGCCCGACTATGGTGAAGTTCTGACAGCTATAGCTCGGCTTAAAAATAACAAAGCCGCGGAAGCTGTTGGCTTAGCTGCTGAGCTGTTTAAGAATGGAGGCGAAGCTCTACTTAAATGCATTCGCGAGCTTCTATGCAGAATATGGTCGGAAGAATGCATTCCGAACGATTGGAATCTCAGTGTGCTCTGCCCAGTCCACAAGAAAGGCGATCCCACTATCTGTGCCAATTACCGTGGGATAAGCCTTCTTAATATCGCATATAAGGTCCTGTCGACCATTTTATGTGAAATATTGAAGCTCATTGTAAACGAACTGATCGGACCTTATCAGTGTGGCTTCAGACCTGCAAAGTCCACAATCGACCAGATTTTCACGCTACGACAAATCTTGGAGAAGACTTAAGAAAAACAAGTCGACACCCACCATCTTTTTGTCGACTACAAAGCCACCTTCGACAGCCCAATAAGGAAGCACCTGTACTCCACCATGTCTGAATTTGGTATTCCTGCAAATCTAATACGACTTTGCAGGACGACACTGAGCAACACCAGCAGCGCAGTTCAAATCGGGAAGGACCTCTCCCCACCATTTATTACCAAACGAGGTTTCAGACAAGGTGATTCCTTATCGTGCGACTTTTTCAACCTAATGACGGAAAAGATCATCCGAGCTGCTGATCTGAGAAGTAGTGGCACAATATTCTACAAGAGTGTTATGCTGCTTGCGTATGCTGATGACATAGATATCATTGGCCATAATACGCGCGAAGTCAGTGCAGCATTTTCCAGATTAGAAAGAGAGTCAAGTCGAATGGGTCTGGCAGTGAATGCAGATAAGACGAAATACTTGGTGTCAACAAACAAACAGTCCCAGCGTCTTCGAACCCACGTTACCGTTGACAATACCTCATTCAAGGTTGTGAAGAACTTCGTTTATCTGGGATCCAGCATTAATTCAACCAACGACATCAGCATTGAGATCAAACGAAGAATAACTCTTGCCAACAGGTGTTACTTTGGGCTCAGTAGGCAATTGAGAAGCAGAGCCCTCTCTCGACGAACGAAAATCACGCTCTAGAAATCGCTCATCATGCCCGTCCTACTTTATGCATCACAAACCTGGACGCTGAGCAGTTTGGATGAAAAGACTTTAGGAGCATTCGAGAGAAAGATTCTTCGTAAGATCTACGGACCAATCTGTGTCAATGGCGAGTACCGAATACGGTAAAATGATGAACTGTATGAGCTGTACGCTGACATCGACATAGTCAAGCGCATTAAAATCGAGTGGCTTCGCTGGCTTGGTCATGTTCAGCGCATGAGAGACGATGCTCCAGTGAAGAAAACATTCGATTCGGTACCCAGCGGCGGTCAACGCAGAAGAGGACGACCGCATCTTCGTTGGAAAGACCAAGTAGAGGACAACCTGACGAAGCTTGGAATTTCCAACTGGCGCCAGCAAGCGAAAGACAGAAATGGCTGGCGCAAATTCTTAGATGAGGCCAAGACCGACATACAGTTGTAGCGCCAACTAAGTAAGTAAGTAAGAGAATGAACGGTTATTATAATAAATTTTTTGATTGGTCTATTGAATGTCCTCGTAAACTATTGATATAATTCAAGATGTTCTTTAACCATCCTTGACTCAAGATATTTATTTTTGGAATGTACTATAGACTAAGTCTTTGCTCCAAATATTTTGCAAAAGTATTCTGATTCTGAATACAGCATATTTGAAGGTCACAAGGGATGAACAAATTTTCGAGTTTGTAAAAACTGAGTGGGTGCCACCTAAAAGAGTGATTTTTGAGGTATAGATTTTAAATTTCACTTATTGATTTATAATTACTATTCAATGGCACAAGAAAAAAACAAAAATTATCGATACAGAAATTGTACGTTTAATCCAATTGAGTACTTATTTATTTGATTACGGTTTAATTTGTGGGAGAATTTCAGCCCAAAACTTGAAATTTGATAATTTTTTTAAATTCAATCGTCTGCCACGTCATGGTAAGTGACACCATCCGAAAAAAATCACATTGAAGACAATTTCATTGAATTTTTATGAAAAACAGCATTACCTTTAATCCTATTGCAATAATTTAAAATTTTTGATGCAGATTGGAAGAGCTTTTTTCGGCCTACAATTTCTGTCTGTTTATGGTTTTACACATATTACATCAGCCAACATATTTACGAAAAACATGATTATTGGAGGTTTTTGCAATAGGTTTTAGCTCACTGGAGGTTATGGTACAAGTTAGGTTATGTTTGCCTTCAATGCGATTTACTTTTTTTTCTGATAGTCTCTCTTTCCATGACGTGGCAGGCGGTTGAATTAAAAAAACTGAAAAAAAATTATCACATTTCAAGTTCGCAGGCTGCATTCTCCCACAAATTAAACCGATATCAAATAAGTAAGTACACAGTTTGACTAAGCGTACAATTTTGCTTCTGTATCAATAATTTTTGTTTTTTCTTGTGCCATTGAATAGTGATTAAAAATCAATAAGTGAAATTGAAAAACATGTACCTCAAAAATCACTTTTTAAAATAGCGCCTACTCAAATTCGAAAATTTTTTGTCTTTTCGTGACCTTCTAATATGCTGTAATTAGAAACTGACTGCGGAATCTGAGATACTTTTGCAAATGACACAGTCTAAAGCAGCGATACCCACAAAAATTATTTAAAGAGTGTAAAAATACCAACAACGACAACAACAAAAAGCAATATCAAAAAATTTTTTAATCTGGATGCAATGAGGAGTCACCTATAACGCGAATGCTGGCAGAGTACACTGCTATATGTACACTGTTAAAATAATGAATCAAGTTATTCCAAATTTTTCAGTCTTTTGCTAGTCAGAATACACTCTGATTTACCCAGCTTTAACCGCGTGGAGGTTTTCAGTATCCTTTTTTTATAGTTTTTTATTTTTTTGTTTTTTATTGAAGCGAAGCTTTTTACGCCTGCTTTTGTGATTTGCTTGAGTGAAATCTCAAAAACGACACTTTTACATACACCTTTTTCCAAGAACCTTTTTTGCTTGCTTCAATTAAAACAAGAGAATATAAAATTAAAAATATTTCTATGACAGCAATGAGAGTCGAACCCGCACCCTTTCGATTGAGAGTCCAGCACGCTACCATTTAATCCAAAAACCTTCGTTACGTTAATTGGTTAATTTAATTTTAAGTATTAACTGAAGATATGTTGCAGTATATGACGCGAATATATTAAAAGGATTCTGCATTAGCTATCCTACATATTTTATTGTGAATGCGTGAAGCTATGATGCAGCAGATCTCAATAATCGATCGAAAGCATTGGGTCTGGTCAGAAATGCATCACGATTTGCAATATGCGCACACTGGCATTTTCAAGTGTCCAAATTGCAGCGTGAATTTTTCGATGCGAATAATAAGTTATTCTTGATAAAAAAAACATTTTAGAATGTTTAACGTTTGCTAACATATTGTTTATGCTAAAAAGCAGTTTGTGCATCATGACGCATTTCCGAACAGACTCACTGTTCATTAGCTATCCAAACAACAAGTAGCAAGGTTCCATTGAACGGGTTGAAAATTATCACAAGATGCCAATTGTTTTAGGTACAGATTTTACTTGCGTATTCAGACATGAATGTTCATAGGCACATAAGGCAAGGACGGTGGTCTAGCGCTCCAAAATTTGAGATATTTTTAGGATTTTTTTAAAAAGTTCCAATATTAAACAACGATATTTTAACTTTTAAGGTATATTGTTACACTTATCACCATAACAATAAAATTATTTTTTTAATTTAAAAAATTGTTGATGTTGCTCAAAATGGTGCTCAATGAAATACTCTCCAGAAAAAGGGGCATGGGAGGTGTTGTAGACTTTGACTTTTTTATTTATCTGAAAAATAACAAACCAAGAATATTATTAATAGCTATGAGTGCAGCTATGGTTGGCACTAGAAAGAAAAATATTGAAAATTGACAGAATGACACGCTTTTGAAAATTAAGTTCTTAAAACATTTTGTTTTCTACTAGTTATTAAGTGTAGAATATACGATGTTTTTGAAATAAAACTTTGATTCTAGTTCCACTGATAGCCACTGATGTTATGAATAGCATATTTAAATTTCAGGTGATTCGGCTGAATATTTTTTCTACAACACCATGCCAAAAAAGTGGTTACGAGATAAATGAGTATAAAGAGAATGAATGTAGACGAAACACTGTGGCTCGACACCTTCTAAAACGGCGATAGAAGTGAAAGACTTAACTTTTGAAATATATAAAAAAAAATAATCAATGTCATACAAATTCTAGGCCTCAAACAGTGCCGTTTTGATAAATACAATTTGCGAATGATAAGCGATCCAAATATTTGCATAACACGATTGGGACAAGTATTGATGTGATATTTGTATATTATTGTATATCAAACGTTTATTATAATCTGAGTAATATTCGTTCGATATTTTAGATATTAAAAACCAATAACTTCATTAACATTTACAAAAATAATTCAAAATTAATGTAAAATAATAATGTAAAAAACATAATGTAAAATAATAATGTAAGGTAATAAAATGTACTGGTGGGAATATTAGTGTTTTTAGTTACACAATATTTATTATTTAGGTATTTAACATTTTTTAATTTAAACGTTTTTTATTAAAAAACCATTAAATTATCAAACTTATGAAACTGCGAAAAAGCTTAGGTTCTCTCGTGTGTCCAGTGACGCATCTGTGTTTTTGTTTACTTTCTTTTTGTGTTTTTTTTGTGCATTTTTTATTATTATGCATTTTTTTAATCTTTTATTATCTATGAAAAAGTAGGCAAACTCTCAGTTTTCCGCAAATTCTTCTCGTGCCATTTTTCAAGGGTATAAAAATAATATATTCTGATGCAATATAAAAAGTACCCACCTGCAAATATTCAATAATTTTTTTCTCAATGTGTATTCGCACAACGAAAAATATACAGAAAACGACGAATGCTGTTAACGTCTACAAAGCAAAAACAGTGCAAAACAGTTGCGATCGATGGTGCCAAAGAACAAAAACAACAACATGCAAACACGGAACTGCTATCGATGGTTCGAAAGAACAAGAACAATAACATTAAGGAGCGAGGCTGAAATTGTAAACTGAATTCGGCGAATTACAACAATCATGAAAATATTGAAGTTGTTGTAAAAGAGTGGAAAGAGTGTAAAGAGTTTGGCGCTGGGCATCGCTGGTCTCAAGTACAGTCTAACTTTGTGTTATTTTTTTAATAGTATTCTAATGAAATTGATCTATGAACTTATTAGCCTCGAAAGATATCTTTTCTAGCAGGATCTGCTTTATATAATATTTTTAACTACTTATTTTTTATTTGCTTGTTTATTTAATTTTCATTAATTTTTTATGCAAACTTATTTATATTTTGCTACGTGCATGTACGTAAAAAATATATTCTTATACATACTTTGTTTTTTCACAGATAAGTGGACATTGTTTGAACAAATAAGATTATATAACCTCAATTTTTAGACCATTATTTATTAGTTGGTCTTAGCTTAAGCAATATCTAAATACAAAAAGCATGATGATATAGCCCAATGATCAATAGTACTAGTTTTTTTCCTTAGCACGTCTGATAGTATTGCTTCCAATAGATTTTTACCAATTTAGATTTACCCAAGCAGCCATTCTTACTGCATCATTTTCTCACTAAAAACAGCAGTGAAATAAAAACTCGACAAAAGCGATGCTTGTTTAAATTTTTAGAGATTTCATAATGTGATGGATATTTTTAAAAAAAGATATAAATATTATAAGAATATAAAAATTCATATTCAATAAGAAACACAAGTAGGATTCTGTTAACTTATTAGGGGTATTCTCTATGTCAAGGATATACCCCTTGCACGGTGCAAAAACAGGATATATATAATCCGTGCACCGCCGCAATAACAAAACACAAGTAAAATAAAACCGTGCAATATTTCCTATGTATGCTACACTGAAACCCATGTACATGGCGTTGCTATGAAGAAAAGTTTATGAAATGCATGACTGTTATTGTAATGAGAGAGCAGCCAAACAGAAAGTGAAATGAGCGTGAAGAGCAGCTCATTATAGAGTTCTTTGAGCTGTGGATTTTACTATGCTACTCTTGTACAATAAGGCGCTCTCGATCTATAGGATATTATAGCATAGAATTGTGAAAATCCATGCTCTCATGCAATTATGCTAGACATAGAGAATACTCCTATTGTATTTAATTTTTTTTCTTATGTGTGAAATTTATAGTTATTTAAAATTTATAGTTTATAGTTTCTAAAATCGAATACTTTCGTCAAAAGAGAGATGTATTTCCTTAATATTGGTACAACATATTTCTTTATTGCATACATTTTTTCTCTAAAACAGAAAGTATATCTTCAATTATGATTAAAAATCTCTTTTTGAAAAATATTTATTTTAACTCAATTCTATGCAAAGTAAAAGTGTTAATAAGGTATTGTGATTCGGTTGTAAAAATATGTTAAGAGTAATGGTCCAGTTAGCCTCGCATGGCATAGCAGTGCATGGCTTAACAAGCGTCACATCGAAATCTGTTTAATAGGATTTGTGTGTATCTGATTATGCACAACATGGCAACGCATGGCAATGCTCAGATAAAAAGAGAAATGCATCTCTGACTACATAGATAAACATGGAAGATCTATTTCATTTTAATATCTGTGTATTCTCCTATGTATTTGACGTTTTGGCAAAACAGATGTGACGTTGTAAAATTGTTTGATCAAGTGCGGTTAATTTATTAAAATAAAATCGTTGTATTCCTCTTTTTTATTGTTTTATTTTGACCATGTGACTATGCTTTGCATAATCACCATTTATTTAGCTGTGTGCTAGCTGCTTATCTGCGTTGCATGCGCTGCTCTGCCATGCGAGGCTAACTGGACCATAAGGGGTGGAATAATTGTTGAGGTATTGTTTTTCGGAACACCTTATAAATATTCCAGAAATTTCTTCTGAGCACGATTTTAGAAATGCATCCAAAGAACCAGTGGTAATAAGCAACATCGCTTTGTGTAGCTATGTTAAATACAAGAAATCCTTTTGAAGGAACAAACGTCATAATATGTAGAATATATAACACTTGCTTTTCACAACATCATTCGTTTGCTCTGACGCTTTCTATTTTTTTCGTATCTAATTCGTATCTAAAGCGAAGAAGACTTTTTATTTCTGAGAAAGGATTGGTAAATTGCTATAATAATTGGTAAATAAAGTAAATTTTAAAATAGAAACATTTTTTCATTTTCTATAAATTTTTTTCTAAAAAAGGGAATTTTTAGTGCGAGAAAAATACTTACTATTATTAAAAACATGAAACATTTTCATTTCCCACAAGTGAAGAATATTTCTTATAATTTATTCTAATTGAAGAAAATTTTATTTGAAATAGAGAAAGTTGCTAAAAGTTGCTGTAAAAATCACAAAATGGTACGTGTTTCTTTCTGAGTGTATAAGATGAAAACAGTGGGTTGGCCACAGCTTATTAACTCAAGACTACTGAAGAGTGCAGTTTAGCATCTCCCGAAACAGTTCTGTCTAGTCTGCTGTGTGATTGACTCTTTTCAGAGTTGTTGTTGTTGTTGCTCTCTTCAAACTTACTTGATCTAAATAGCTCACAGCTAAAATCATGTAAATATTCAAAGAATAGATCAACCCTAATTATCAATTTAAAATATTATCACAGAGTTTTATAATGCATTTATGCATTTATGATGACCGAAACAGGAAATTAACCTTCTGAACAAAAAGTAGGTAACCAGAATACTTCTATAAAACAAAAACGGTTTGATTTATTATAAATGTTTATTTTATTCCCTTTATAGTAATCTCCTTTGAAGACAATACACACATTCAATTGAAAATAGGGAAAAGTCACAAGGATCCATTTCTCGTAACCAGTACTGGTGCCGTTGACAATAATAATGCATTTCTTTAGTGCAGTGGTCATCAACGCAGTCTTCAAGCAACAACAAAAAGAGCTTTCCGAGTGCACAGCTTTACACTGAAACAATAAGTTGTTAAAAGCTCTAGCACTATTTGGTGCAATAAAATATTGTCGAGTTCCGGGTTTTTCAATATAACTATATTTGTTTTTCGCTAGTTTAAAATAGAAAAAAGCGAAAAAGGTAAAAGTGTTGAATAGAATGTTGTAATTTATGTAAATATATGTAATATATTTGTGTTCTAATTTTTTTTTTTATTTAAATTTTTAATGTTTCATATTGTTTTGTCTTAATTTTAATGATTGATTTGAACTAGAAACATTTTAAAAAATGTACGTACGAGTACATTCATAAATAGGACAGAGAGCAACACCATTACCGCATAAACTGACCAGTGCTGCTGTTTCATAATTCTAAATAGTAGTAAAATCTCAGTTTTGGATAGTATTTTTTAAGTTTTAGGAGTACTTTATGTACTACTTGAAAATAGAGACAAAGCAGTACTTTATAAAAACACTATAATATTGATATGAAATTTAATTATTTTTCTTTTTTTTAATTTTCCTTATTTTTTATTTTTTGTTAGTAATGCTTAAAATTGATCTTTAATACCTTTTGTAATAATTTACGTAGGATTGTATTAAATGATTCCGCAGCTTTTGTTTTTCCACACTTCAAATGTTTTGCTATTTTAAATCGAGAATCGGATTAATAAGTTCTATAAGAGGTGTATTTATAAATTTAAATATAGAATCATTTTGTAATATAAATATTATTACTCAAATCTATGCAATTTTTACATATTAAATTTTTTTATTAATCTTTTTCAATTTTTCATTTACTAGAATGAATAGCTGATTTTTTTAAGATTCAATACAACTTAAATGATGTTTGGCATTTTCATGCCTAACCAAATGGGTGTGATTGTTGGTTAATATTTGTTGCCATGCTTGCAGTACGGCTTAATGGTCTTGTTTGGGCCTATTTCTTGTTCAAGCGATTCAAATAGTTGGAAAATATAGCGTTTTTTTTACTTGTCGATTGTTTTCCTCACCAAACTCACAAAAATATTTGCTTTGAAGATTCGAGAATATCAGTTTGAGAGCGTTTTCTTGTAAATTTTTCCATGGTTCGTCGCAAATTTTATCAAAAATTCTCCTTGAAGATTCGAGAGAATCAGATGCGGAACGTTTTCTTGTTAGTTTGAATTTTCTATTGATGCTGGAGAAAAAAAATTGTTTTTCTGTACCTTTGTTATACAACTTTTATCATACACTAGCTGAACCCGGTGTGCTTCGCTACCCCCCTCGTACCAGGATTGCATTTCAAAATTGTGGCAATACCAAAATCACTTTTCACGCCATTGAATTTTCGAAATAAGTCCACCCCAGCGCCACCTACCGTGTCCATTTATACACAAATTATTTTCTTATGATTAAACAAACATACATTCTGAATTTCAGTTAAATTGGTCCATAAATTCAAATTTTCGATATAAGTCCACCCCAGCGCCACCTATCGGGTCCATTTATACACAAATTATTTTCTTATGATTAAACAAACATACATTCTGAATTTCAGTTAAATTGGTCCATAAATTCAAATTTTCGATATAAGTCCACCCCAACGCCACCTATCGGACTTTCCCGGAGGGTTTTTCCAAAATATTCCTTCGTAAAAACCTTCTCCTGGCAATTATAAAAAACTGAAAAAAAATTTTAGACAAATCGGCCCAGCCATTCTCAATTGATGTTTTACTATACATTTTTTACACCATTTTTATATATATAGATTTGATATGCAATGAATACACAATGAGTTAGGAAATGCGAACTTAGCTAACATACTTTTACATATTTGTTCTATTAGTCACTTTCATAACGACTGACTAGAAGAACAAGAAAATTTAATGAACAAAGTGAACGAAAAAATTAGCTTTTTAGAAATAGCAGTACTTTTTGAATTTGGGGAGTATATTAGTACTCACGACTCAATAGAAGTATAATACTGCAATTGTAGTACTTTCGGCTGCGCTGATACTGACTTAAAATTTAAAGCACAGGAGAAAAAACAAACTTTTACGCAGTGTACAAACACAGCGAGCCGATTGCTACTTCGTTTGCAAAAACACAATAACACGACTCCTGCGTGTTATAGGAAATCATAAGTTGATGACTTTAGTGACATCAATGCGATACTGATTTTGCAATAATAACAGCACTCTCGGTTTAGCACGCCACTCTTTAACTCGTATAAACCCTCTGCACCGATCCGAACGATACACCAAGATCGGCTGATGACTTGCGGCATGAAGATCTCTGAGAACAATTTTCTCAACACAAAATTTATTTATAGTATTATATAGTGTCATACTAAAAATTCGCATTTGACAAAATCACGTATTCTTATTTTTCGGATTCTTAGTTTTATACATTTTTCTCTTCACCACTACTTTATTTAAGCTTGTCCTGGTGATTTGCAAAATTTTTTTTTTATAAAGTTATTAAGAGATGATTGGCTTTACGCCAAGCTATTTATTCTAGGATATACATGATGGCATGCGTGACACTAATTATACTGCATTAGTTTGCACAGCATTGTATCACATACATGACTTCATTAATACTTAAAACTTTTCTCATATTACTTTACAAATCCACGTTAAACCAGCCAACTTTTTTGTCTGAGTAGGAAATTTCTTAATGCTTAAGAACGGGTAAAAGAATAAATTTCTAGCTGAATTTCTAAGTGGCTAAACGGGATTTCAGGTGTTCATGCTGTGACGTTCTGAAGGTATTAAAATTCCACAACACGCAAAAACCGTTAAATTCTACTCAATGCTTTTATGAGCACCTCTAATGTTGCAGAGATATCAGAAGGCGGAAATACTTTGGATGCGTACCGACGTATTTTTATTTTATTTCTAAATTTTTTTTTTTCTTATTTATTTCTGTTTATTTTTTTTTTGTCATCTTAAAAGGAGTCAACAAGCCAACGATCAATGAATGGATCCATCAATAATATTTTGTTTGGATTTCCGTCTTAAGTAGCTTCATTAATGCAACTTTTCATCGCAGTTCTAATGCCGCAGCGCATTTTATTTGCACACTTTGCTGCACTGACACAAAAAAAAAACCCGCTGGTATTTTATTTTTTGTGTCTGTTTATGTTTTTATTAAGGCAATTTACATATATAATTCTTTAATCCTAACCATTTAGCGACGTAGTTTAAAGATAATTTTTTGCTATTTTCAACGGATGTCAAAGATTCTTGCATCATTTAACAAGTTAATCTTAATCAAGTTATTCTAACTACTTATAAGTATTGAGCAAAAGCTTTACATTGTATATTTTATATTTTAAATTGTATAGTGTATATGTATTGCATATTAGGGCAATTCACAATCTTGTGTATTTGAGATTACAAATTTGTGCAATTGTAAAATTTCCTATCAATTGTGAACGGTCTTTTTCGGTTTACTATGAAACACTTGTTGCAAAACATGAAATTCACAGCTGATTGATGAAAAACAAAATTATCAGACCTATTCTGGCAAAGTATCAATTGTTAGCCAGTATTTTTAATATTTCTAAGTGTTTTTTGTAATTTTTTGATTTCAAAGCAAAATTTGTGTACTCAAAAAGCAAAATTTTTTAATGAAATTGTAACTATCTGAAAAGTAGGTGACAACTTTTATCAAAATTTTGGTATTTTTGAGTTTCAAATTTTGTTTTGAAATCAAAAAATTACAAAAAACATATAGAAATATTCAAAATACTGAGTGACAATTGTTACTTTGCCAGAATTGGGCTGTATATCTACTAAAAATTTTGCTTAAATTAATTTTATGTCAAAAGAAAAGCCTTAAGGTATAATTAATTCGTTTTTTTTGCTTATTTTCAAGGGGCCAAAATTTTAATAAACATTAATGCATTAAAAGAATTATTTAATTGAATTACTTTAATTTGTTCTTAAAACAATACATAACTCATAAATTGAAATTGCGTTTACGTGTAAGTATTTCTTATGAGTTGAATTCTTGAAAGTTTAAAGCTTAGTATGCTGTAGGAACGAAACTTTTTGGGCATATAACAACTCTACACGCGAAATTTTGGTGTAGAGTCAAAATTTTTTGTATGGAGAAAAAGCACTTGCTGTTCTGGTTGACAGATTCATATTTTTATTGCTGCAATTTTATATCCTACAAAAAGCAAGACTACACATTAATAAACTATATAAATGCAACAATAAATTGGTTAAATATCAAATCCAAGACTTAAACACACTTACGGCTTATTTTGTATTGTTGAATGGCAAATTTCCGAGCCAATTAAATGCACGGGCATTTAATAATCGGGTATAATCGGCAGCGAAATTTTTAAATTTCAACTCTCCACTCACGAATGGAAATTTGGCAACATAGCAATTATTTTCGCTTTTACAGCGTACTAGCTGGTGAAAAATAATTTCGCTGCCTGTTCGTTGTCAAAAATCTCAATGTATTTCTTATGGAAATTTTTTTTTTCGTTCCTACATCATACTAAGCTTTAAACAACAATACTGAAAGCAATGTGTCGTAATTTATCGGATCAAACGTTATACATACATTGAAAATCATCACCACTATTGTTATCATTACCCTTGACATCGGCAATTGTAGATGATGGTTGTAATGATAACAGTGAAGCCAACAAGACTCTCATATGCATAGTATATATTGTATACTGAAAATGCCTTTCTAATTCTAACCGTGTAGAAAGATTTTAAAGTTTTCTTCAGCCACCAACTGATTTTAATTTTCCCTCGAGTGGTTCCCGAAAATTTAAATTTCAGCATCCATGGTTTTGTCGCTGGAGTTGGTTGGCTTACTCCAAGTATGCAAATGGAGTTTATTGTAATCTATGGTACAATAAAAAATGTTTATTTAATAAAGTTTTCAGCACCTTTCATTGCGACTCTTTTGTAGTAAAGAGTTTTTAAACAATTTACTCCCGAATTAAAGATGTGATAACTACACCTGGTATGAGTTATGAAAAGTTAAACTACCATTTTTCAGAACTCTGACCCGGGGAAAAGTTTTAAGTCAATCGTTTAAGTAAATTTGTGAATTTTGAGGTTTTAAGATTTATGAAGTTCTTATAAAAGTTTTTTGTCCTTAAAATATAATTTATTTGAGAGAAATAAGATATCCTTCTTATCCCTGAAATTTCTTAAAACATAACACCGTAATTCACTTGGCGAGAACCGTTTGAATGGATGTACATCCCTTAGCACACACGAAGCAGGACGTGTTGGAAAAATTTGCAAAATAAAGAATACTAAATTGAAATCTTTGGGAAAAAATAACTTTTAAAACATATTACAATGTGTACAAAGATAACTACAATTATCTATTATTATGTACATATAAAAATGTAACTAAAATGTAGATGCGAGTACATTAAGGTGCCTTCAAAAGATTTTATAAGAATCTTCACAAATCATGTTTTTCGTAGATGTATTGGCTGGTGTAATACTCGTTTGAAATAAACTGTCAGATATTATAGGCGGAAAAAGTTATTTCAATCTGTATTTTTTTGTTTCCATACAAAAACTTTCAAAATTCCAATAAATTCATTACTTTTATTTTTTAATTTCTTAAAATATTTTTCTAGTAGGTGTTTATTTTATTTAATACTATTGCAAAACTTTCAATTTTTTGATATAGATTGGAAGAACTTTTTTCGGCTTGTAATATCTAACAGTTTAGTTTGTTACAACTATTACCCTAGCCAATAATATATTTACGAAAAACATGATGGCTTTTGCCATGATGGCTTTTGAGGCTTTTGCAAAATGGCTTAGCTCACTGGCGGCTATCGTAATAGTTAAAATATTTTGGGAACCGTTATAAAATAGACCAAGGTTTATTTTTAGAATAGAACAATTGAAATTTTTTTTCTTATGGAAGTGCCTCGACTTCTTGCATATTTTTTTCATTTAATTTTGAACAATAAAAATTTTTCTCAAAACCTCCTTCCCCACCCCCGGTGGGTAAATCTTGGCTACGGCCCTGTCCATATGCATTTTTTCACCTTAACTTTCTTCATTATCAGCTGTCAGTTTGCAATTTAGTATTGTATATGTATAGTAAATATAAACTATGGGTCTTTGTGTTGCATAATAACAATAGCTTAGTTAATTCATCCCTGCATATTTTCTTAGTTTAGAGTAAACATAAACTCTACCATTATACAAATACTATGGTGCAAGACCATTTGTACTGTATTGTGAACAGCCCTATTGTATTTTGTATATTGTATATTGTATCTTGTATATTGTACATTGTATATTTTATATTGTATATTATATATTGTATATTGTATCTTGTATCTTGTATATTGTATATTGTATATTGTATATTGTATATTGTATATTGTATATTGTATATTGTATATTGTATATTGTATATTGTATATTGTATATTGTATATTGTACATTGTATATTTTATATTGTATATTATATATTGTATATTGTATCTTGTATCTTGTATATTGTATATTGTATATTGTATATTGTATATTGTATATTGTATATTGTATATTGTATATTGTATATTGTATATTGTATATTTTATATTATATATTGTATATTGTGTATTGTATATTGTATACTGCAAAAAGCAAAAAACAAAAAATCAAATTGATCACGTTTTGATCGACGGAAGGCACTCTTCCAGTGTATTGGATGTACGCACGATCCGTGGTGCAAACATTGACTCGGATCACTATCTTGTTGCCGCCAAGATCCGTACACGTCTGTGCGCAGCTAAGAATACACGCAACCCTACACAGAGAAAGCTAAACGTCGACAAGCTGCGATCGAAACAGACAGCCGATGCTTTCGCCACTCGACTCTCACTCCTGCTTCAAAGCACTCCTCCAATCGATATGCGCGCAGTGGACACACATTTCCAACTCCATGCGTGCGGCTGCTGAAGAGGTGATTGGCTACCAACGCCCTCGCCAAAACCAGTGGTACGACCAGGAGTGTCGCGACGCCACTGCAGAGAAAGACACCGCCTACAAAGCCACCCTGCAGTCGGTTGTAACGCGCGCTGCTAAGGAGCGATACAAAAAAAGAGGAGGGAAGAGAGACATATTTTCAGGCGGAAAAAAAGAGAGGCAGAAAAGCGCGAGCAGGAGAAGATTGAGATGTATGGTGACAGAAATGAGGCTCGAAAATTTTTCGAAAAATAAGAAGCCTTGCCGATGGTTTTAAAACCGGGGCCTCTTCCTGTAAGGATGAAAACGGGAATCTAGTGACAGATGTCCAGAGTACACTGACGTTATGGAGGGAACACTTCTCTAAGCTTCTAAATGGCGACGCTGACAACAATCCCGCCAATAGAGATGATATTCCGGAAACCCCAATTTTGGATGACAGCGTTGAGGTTCCGCTGCCCGACTATGATGAAGTTCTGACAGCTAAAGCTCGGCTTAAAAATAACAAAGCCGCTGGAGCTGATGGCTTACTTGCTGAGCTGTTTAAGAACGGAGGCGAAGCTCTACTTAAATGCATTCACGAGCTTCTATGCAGAATATGGTCGGAAGAATGCATTCCGAACGATTGGAATCTCAGTGTGCTCTGCCCAATCCACAAGAAAAGCGATCCCACTATCTGTGCCAATTACCGTGGGATAAGCCTTCTTAATATCGCATATAAGGTCCTGTCGAGCGTTTTATGTGAAAGATTGAAGCCCATTGTAAACGAACTGATCGGACCTTATCAGTGTGGCTTCAGACCTGGAAAGTCCACCATCGACCAGATTTTCACGCTACGACAAATCTTGGAGAAGACTCAAGAAAAACAAGTCGACACCCACCATCTTTTTGTCGACTACAAAGCCGCCTTCGACAGCCCAATAAGGAAGCACCTGTACTCCACCATGTCTGAATTTGGTATTCCTGCAAAACTAATACGACTTTGCAGGATGACACTGAGCAACACCAGCAGCGCAGTTAAAATCGGGAAGGACCTCTCCCCACCATTTATTACCAAACGAGGTTTCAGACAAGGTGATTCCTTATCGTGCGACTTTTTTAACCTAATGATGGAAAAGATCATCCGAGCTGCTGATCTGAGACGTAGTGGCACAATATTCTACAAAAGTGTTATGCTGCTTGCGTATGCTGATGACATAGATATCATTGGCCATAATACGCGCGAAGTCAGTGCAGCATTTTCCAGATTAGAAAGAGAGTCAAGTCGAATGGGTCTGGCAGTGAATGCAGATAAGACGAAATACTTGGTGTCAACAAACAAACAGTCCCAGCGTCTTCGAACCCACGTTACCGTTGACAATACCTCATTCAAGGTTGTGAAGAACTTCGTTTATCTGGGATCCAGCATTAATTCAACCAACGACATCAGCATTGAGATCAAACGAAGAATAACTCTTGCCAACAGGTGTTACTTTGGGCTCAGTAGGCAATTGAGAAGCAGAGCCCTCTCTCGACGAACGAAAATCACGCTCTATAAATTGCTCATCATGCCCGTCCTACTTTATGCATCACAAACCTGGACGCTGAGCAGTTTAGATGAAAAGACTTTAGGAGCATTCGAGAGAAAGATTCTTCGCAAGATCTACGGACCAATCTGCGTCAATGGCGAGTACCGAATACGGTAAAATGATGAACTGTATGAGCTGTACGCTGACATCGACATAGTCAAGCGCATTAAAATCGAGTGGCTTCGCTGGCTTGGTCATGTTCAGCGCATGAGAGACGATGCTCCAGTGAAGAAAACATTCGATTCGGTACCCAGCGGCGGTCAACGCAGAAGAGGATGACCGCATCTTCGTTGGAAAGACCAAGTAGAGGACAACCTGACGAAGCTTGGAATTTCCAACTGGCGCCAGCAAGCGAAAGACAGAAATGGCTGGCGCAAATTCTTAGATGAGGCCAAGACCGACATACGGTTGTAGCGCCAACTAAGTAAGTAAGTAAGTATACTGCAAATAGAAATGTATATTGTATATGGTTTATTGTACATTGTATATTTGATATTGTATATTGTATATTTTAAATTGTAAATTGTATATTGTATATTGTATATTATATATTGTATATTGTATATTGTATATTGTATATTGTATATTGTATATTGTATATTGTTTATTGTATATTGTATATTGTGTATTGTATATTGTATACTGCAAAAAGTAATGTATATTGTATATGGTTTATTGTACATTATATATTTGATATTGCATATTGTATATTGTATATTATGTATTGTGTATTGTATATTGTATACTGCAAAAAGAAATGTATATTGTATATGGTTTATTGTACATTATATATTTGATATTGTAATCCAGCCAGCATTTCTTGAAATTTTTGAACATAAAAGAGTCGTTTTCGACTCTTCTCCGCGATGGTGACAGTCGTCACTGCGCTCATTTTCTGATCAGAAAGGACTCTTTGGTCGGGAGAAAATGATACCCTACGCGCGACTTTTCTTGACGAGTCTTTTTCGATTCGTTTTTATCCCGAAAATACCAAACAATTTTTAAGAATCTACTTATTTTCGAGTCAAATAAGCAGTTAGTTTTTGATCAACTGTGAGAAGCAAAATATGCTCCGCACACGACATGTATTTTGTTTTTGTAGATCAGCAAGCGGACTCGAAAAAGACTCGCTTAGGTGGTTGTCTACAAAACAATCTTCCAAATGCTAGGTGGCTAAGATATTGTATGTTGTTTATTATACATTTATATTGTGTATTGCATATTGATATTAAATATATTTTATATTTGTGTGTGTATTCACTTTTTGTGTGCCTTTTTAATTTATCACGACATACGTAGAAATTAGTCGTTATCGTCTAAACATCGTCTACCGTCGTAAAAAAGGGTTCTTTTATGAGTACATTTCTGCAGGTTGTGGGCTGTAACGAACTCCATAGAGTTGTTTTTACACTTTTTGAACTTAAAATAAACACTTTCTAACACTTTTTAAGAATCACATTTTATACTTTATACTATTTTAAGACTTATGAGTTCTTAAAGAGTCTTACTAACTGTGAGTCTTAAAACAGTCCTCTTCATAAATCTGAAAAGAGTTTACAATATGAGTGTAAAAAGAGTTTTTGTTATGAGTACAAAAAGTGAAATAAAACAGTTTGTGTGGTGTATCATATTTAGGATCCCACATCCCTTGAAAATATACACACAAAAGATTATTTTTTGAGCTCATATGAGTCTATAGAAAGCCTTTAAAAAGTAATAACGTTTGCTGGGTTTAATTATTTATTAATACTATTATACCATACCGTAAATAAAAAATATCCTCTCTTTGTTGACTTCGAACACACTACATCATTGAAATGAAAGTTTTAATCATTGTTTCTGCGTTTTAACCAACAATATTTCAAGAAAATTTGTATAAAAAAGTTTTGTCCAACGATAAAATACTTCTGACTTGTATTGACATGCACCTATCAATTCCATAATATTATGACTCCAAAAAATTGTAAGAATTATGAGTATTTTAGAAACGCTCGCAACTTAATCATTAATTTATCAGATTTATAAACTTTATAAATGTGTCATATTTAAAAGTATTTTATTAACAATCATTATACTTTCGTATTTAGAATTTTTGCAAGTCCTTTTGCAATTGCAAGTTCTCTTTATTAGTGGTCGTAAGACACGCATATATATGACCTTTTTTATGAGCCTTTCTTTTTAACAATAAATTGACTTTTAACATTATATTTAAGACTTTTTTATGACTTTTTTCTATGAGTAGTTATAAAACACACAATAGAATGACAAATTTTTGATTTATTTTGCTTGATCAATCGCGAACACTTAAAGTGTGGTGTTTTTACTATAAACTATCATGTACGTGCTTTTAACAAGACCCTTTTAAAATAAAAAAAAAAATTTGTTAAACTTATTCCTTTAGACTTTTCAATGAATACTCTAGAACATGCATACAAATTCTTTCTTTAGAGTATTTTTTTTTTTGAATTTCATTAAATGGTTGCAGGGTCATTTTCTCTGCTTTATTTTTTATCTAAAAAATTTGTCAACTGAATAGCACAAATTGAATTTCTTTGTTATTTCACCAATGTTCTCTTATCGCTTATATGTCTAGATTAACTGTTAACTTTTGTGCCCACTCTATTGTGCAACAGATAAAATGCAACTTTCAAGATGCGTTTAAAGCACATTATCGCATTTTGGGCCCACATGTTTTTTAAAACTAATAGCGGAAGTAAAGTATTAGTTTCTAGTTAAATAAAATTTGAGAATGCATTTAAACTTTTAATTTTAAAGTCATTCGCTAGGTCGTAAATTTATGATAAATTAAAGTGAAAACTATTTTGAGGTTATGCAATACACATATGACATTCATAATTGAAAATGCAACTCATAAAAGCGCGATCAATGCAAAGTCATCACATTATTTCACGTCTTTCAAATGATCAACACAAGAAAAGTGATCGATTTCAATCATTAACTATCAATTGCCATTGATAAAAAGGCATACTACTTATATCGATTTGATTAATTTTTTACATAATACTTTTACTGCAGCTGATCTCATGGGCTTGGACTTAATTATGATCACACTATTCAAAGGGAACAATAAAAACAACGTGACTCCAAAACATTTACAATATTTCTTATATGAAAATGTTTAAATATTGAGCAAACTATCAAGAATACGTAAATAAGCTACCCTGCAAACATTTTCAATCGCCTCAGAATCGCCAGCAAATCGTTTAGAAGATGAAACAAATGGCTGCGGGGTCAGCAAAAAAGTCGAAAAATGCGATAAATCCGTCACAATTTTGGTAAAGTGACAACTCTGATTACAAATGAACATAATTTTTGAGTTATTGAGTAGGCAAGAAAGGGCAGAACTATGTCTGCCTTTTTAGAAGCTTTCAAAAGTATATTCACTATCAATTGAATATTCAACTTTAAGAACATGGAACCTCTACAGTAGAGCATATCACCAAACGAGCTATTTTTGACACCGTCTCGTTTAAAATTAAAAATACATTTTTTTTTTATGTTCTGAAACTGTTATTCTTTGCATGAAATTGGTCGGAAGTGCTCCGAAAAGCAATTATATCGTTTTATATTTGCTCTCACAGTGAGCTTTCGTTTTTTGTCATTTTAAGAATATTATTATATAGAAGGAACTGAGATAGATAGTGTGATTAGTCAAGAAAAAATAATTTGATGTAATAAAATCTAGAAAAACTCGCAAAAGATTAACAAACTATTTCAAACAAATATTTGATACGGTGTCAAGAGTAGGTTTATTTTTCCGCCATACAAGGTGATACGGCCTACTTAACAGAAGGGTGCATCGTTTTTTTTAAATTCACTTCTTATAGCATTTTTCTGGTGCTTTAATTCATAAACAAAAATCCTGTGCAAGGAGAAGGTCCACAATTAATTTCTTCAGGTGGCGCCATGACCTAGAATGTCCGCATATCGAAAAATTCCAGTTTTTCGTAGTTGTTGGATAAATATTGATCTCTATAAAAGCGTATGCACTGAAGACCAGTGAAACAATTTTTTTATTACTGAAGCATATGTAGACTATGTGAAAAAACCAAAATCATAAATATATATACTATTCTATTTTTCAGGACGATATTTTTAACAGATTTTAGGAAAAATTTTGTCAACTTCGTGAGAATATCGCTCTTTCTGAAAGAGTGAGCCCAAAAAGTGATATATTTAGTATAAGTTTTAGTAGTCCTATTCAACACCTTCAATTCAGAAGTCTCTAAGTACTCTGGAATGAAAGTTATAGTATTTTTAAGATTTTGTATTTCTAGAGTTTTCAAATCTATAAACGCTCATTTTTTCATCTGGATATTTCAGATCCAGAGTTAAGTGCGTAGAGTGTAGGATTTTATGTATTTTATTGTTTTTAAAGCAATATTTCTGACTTAATATTTTTAATTTCTCTCTTATACAGGGGCGTAACTAGCGGGGGGTAGACTACCCTCCTTACTTTTTTAGAGTCGGCCTAATTGTTATTTTTACTAAAAATTTTTAAAATATTCATTTTTATAAACAATAATTATGAACGCATTAAAGCCAGTCGTACCTTTTATTGCCTTTATCATAACAAAAACCAACTTTAGCCGGCTATTTCATTTTAATTCATACCCAAAAGTTTCTTCAGTCGGCCAATTCACTTTTAGTCGTACCTTAAACAAACTTCACTAGGCCAACTCATTTTAAGTCGTATCAGCGTTGAATTGTTGTAAACGAATCCAGTGTTCCTTTGTCACAAAATGCAGAAAAAGTTCAGAAAAGTAGTATCAATTTTGTTAAAAAAGTACGGAAGTAGTGTGCATAGTAATGTAAAAGAGAGCAGTGGATCAAATGGAAAAAATGGACCATTTTTAGTCCAATTGTGCAACCGTGTCCCTGACCAAAAATAAAAACCGAAAATGATATTTTTGTTTGACCAAAAAAATATTAATGATTTTTATTTAAGATTTAAAGGACAAAATCAGATTACTATTTTTATATCTGAGCAAAAACTTGAAAATCATAAAATAATGATTAATGCTTGAGATTTGGATATAGATAGTCCCTGATACAAATACCTTGTTAAAAAGTTGAAAAAATAAGTGGAATAAGGCAAGCCCAAACAATTAGTCGCCACACATATTGCCCTTTTTAAAACCTGATTAACACATTTTTAAAGAACTTTCTGCGATTGAAATCCAGAAATACCCAACATTTATAATAAAAAATTTAATGATCGAAATCAGCCAACATATTTAAAGAAATTTTCTTAGCTCAAGAACTCTGATGTAGAGTCTTTAATTTCATAGACTTAACATTTTAATTAAAATACAATTATAATAAACAAATATATAATGAATTTAAAGGATTTAGTCAAACTTTTAAAAAAAAGGTCCATTTTAACTTTTAAACTCGAGATGATGGCAAAAATAACATCATTTTTAAGTCTGCATTTAAAATTCATTTATTATAAAAGCATCGGCTTATGTCATTGTTGATGCTCTAAGCGAAATTTCCCAAAGCTCTAAGAAAATTGACAAGTGGACTCGAAATGCTGCATATTTGCTATCAAAACAACTCATTTCTGTGGACTTTATTATAAGTCTAGTTTTTATGAAAAATGTCCAAGTAAATATAAAACTCCTAAACGAATCTCTTGAAGCCGTTGAACTGAATATTTTAAATACTATGAAATTTATTTCTTGTACCCTTAAATCATTAGAAAAAATAAATTCGGACTCTGAAGGTATGGATAACCTAATTAGTAGTGCTGTTGCATTGTTAAAATCTTTTAATGTTGATGCTAAAAAGGAATTCTCAATTCGCCATCGACGTCGTCTTGCGCCGAATCGTTTGGATGATAACAATGTCAACGCAGATTATTTTTCGAAGAGAATTTAAACTTGTATTGGATAAGACAACCTCACTGACGCGAGATAAATTAAGTAGTTGCTTAGAAACAATAAGGCCTCTGTATGAAGTCTTTAATCCAATTCTATCTTCTGCTAACTTGACCTAAAAGCGAATTCTAGAATCAATAAAATTGTTACCAAAAAATTGTTTGTTGGATTCACTTCAATTGAAAGCTGAATTTGAAGTAAGGTAAGTTACCCAAATAAGGCCAACCTAGCGTTTTTTACCAGATAGAAGAGAAATAAGATTTTTTAAATTTATTTTTGTAATTTTGTATTTTTGTTTATTCAATTCTTTTTTCAAAAACATAAAAATAAAGCATGAAAAAGTAAAAAATATATCCAGCTCAGAAGGTCTTAAAAAGGTCTGATTTTTGCCATATTAGGACCACCATGTCTAAATACGGCCCAATATAATTTCAATATAATTTCATTAATCAAGTTTTCCTCGGAATACACCACAGTTAGATTTTATATATTAACCTTTTTGTTTTCGTTAAAATACCACTCTTGATTTTTAATTCAAAGCTGGACATAGGCAATAGCTAATTCGTAGAATAACGGACTTTTACTGCGCGAAATACGTTTTTTGAACGAAGTTCTTTATAAAAAAAATATTTTTATTTTTCACAACTATTACACTTGATTGACAAAACTGAACTGACATGATAAAATTTTATAGATTTTATGTTAACTAAAAATACACTAACACAAATATAATACAATATACAAATAATTCCAGGTAACTGTAGAAAATTGTGGGAACTGCAATTTAAGCATTTTGGTATTTCTTCACCGGATAAGCGTGTCTGTAGTTGTTGTTGTTGTTTCAGGTGCTGACGTTGCGTCTGGCTTATGCCGTAACTCCTCCCCTTTTAGTTTGGAGCGATGACGAATAAGACTGCAAAGTTGATGAGGCAGGAGCGATGACCGCTGGATTTTGTTGAATAGGTATCCTATAGGTGAACTTTTTATATAGGTATACCACTACGATGATGAGAATGACACTAATTATGAAAATGATTGTGAGGATATCTTTTTCCTTGTTGCTGGTCCTGATTATATTGATTGCCTCTCTATTGATGATGTTAAATGTTTTTAGTTTCTCCATACTAAGTTTTTCTTTAGTTGAATTTAGGTGAATGTGACTGAATGATGGGGGTAATATGTGTACTTCGTCCCAGTAAACCTGATGATTATTTTGATACGTAATCCCGTTGATTTCCAAACTGCAATTTTCGTAATGTATTAAGGCTGTGCCTGACACAGGCTGGTGTGGGTATCCACAGGTTGATTTAATATTTGTTGTAGGTACATTTATGAGAACAATGTAGTTCGGTTCCGGTTGATGTATTTTGGCTATATCGTCCATTTCGTTCAGTGTACAGGAAGCTGCTTTGTTATATATAAGATTTGCTATGCACGCCGATTGATTTGTGAATTCCTGGTACTTCGACTCTTTGCAAAAGTATACACCTTCTATTTTTGGGCAAGGTTCATCGTAATATTGAATATTTTTGTTGTTTAGTAGGATAAAGGGTTTTGTGTCTACTTCATATGTGTTGTTAATTAGTAATGGAATAATATGATAAAAGGAATAGTTTGTTTGGGAAAGGATGGGAATTTGCACATTAAAAATTATGTTACTATCGTTGTAATATGCTTGTAAGCTAAGAAGTTCGTACGAGTGTTCGTCTGATTTTATTTCAATATTTTGACTCCGCAATATTTTATCTATTTCATTTAATTCATTCGAGTTTAGAATAAATTTAGGTATTACATTCAGTTTTGCCAAGGAAATTGATTCACCAATGTTATTTAGATGGTTACTTAGCAAGTCTATGTTATAGTTGATTTGTGTAAGATATTGTATTTGAACTATTATTTGTTCGTCCTCTTCTAGTCGGTTGCTATTCTCGTCGTGATATTTATTTAGATAATTTTCTATTTTATTTTGTTCGTAATTTATATGGTCTGTAACGTTTTGAAGTCTTTGAATTAATTTTAAGTTAATTTTAACGTTATTATCTTGTTCGTCTCGAATTTCATTTTGGTTTAAATATAAGTTTTCAATTTGTTTATTAAGTCGTTCTGCGTCTATTGAGTCCATGTTGCATGTAATAAATTTTATGGCTGTACCTAATCCATTTATTAAACCTCTTCTATTCCTAAACTTTGGTGTGAGTATGGATAATTGGTTTTCCAATTCTTTAAATTTTAGTCTAGTGATTTCCATGGAACTTTGTGTCCTGTAGAATTTATCGAGTGTAGAGATAGAGTTTGATATTTTGTCCAGATTTTGTCTATAATGTTTAAGGTTAACAATATGTACGAGAGAGTTGTAATTTATTATGGTACGTCCTGTTCCTAGTTTAAGTGGTAGGATTCCTTGTCGGCTAGTCAGTTCTTGTATTTCCATTCGTTGGCATGTTGTGGTTATTATTCTGAAATTATAAGCATTGTATTAACTTGGTATTACCTTTTTTCTTTTCTTAAGTCTAGCTTTATGTATTTTCTGATTTTTCGTTGTGATCAGGGTAATTCCATTATCTTCTTTTACTACGTGTTTTGAGAAACGCGGTGTTAGTTTGTTCCTTCTACATTCTTTTCTATATATAACTTCGCCTGCTTGCTGTTCTTCTGGGTTTTCTCTATTTTCATTTAATTTTTCTATTCGATTATTAGTCAACTGTTCAACCTTTTCTTTTATTGAAGGGTATAATATCTCTTGAAATTCATTTAGTTTCCTAAGATAATCATGTTCGTCTTTAAAGTTAATGTTTTTGTCAAAAAGATATGTTCTACCTTTAAATAATTCGTATGGGGTTAGTTTTGTTGTAGAATGAATCGCGTTATTGTACGTTATCAGGGATTCTGAAAGAATTTCGTCGTGATCTAATTCAAGTTTATTTTCTTTGCGTTTTTCTACAATTATACGGTAAATTTCAGTGAGTGTAGAGTGGAATCTTTCTACGGGTGAGTTGCTGCTTGACTGTTGAAATGCGGTATAATGTAAGTCTATATTGTATTGGCTACAAAAGTCCTTAAAGATGTTGCTATCAAATTCACCACCTTGATCACAAACAATTTTCTTTGGAATACCATGCATGCTGATAAAATGTCTTAAAGGCTTGAGAACACCTATGTTGCTTCGAGATAACAAGTCGTATGCCGCTGCAAATCTAGAAAATTTATCTACTATTGTTAAAACTGATACATGGTTAATGGTATAAAGGTCTATATGGAGTATGTCAAGTGGTTTTTCGGGTGATTCGGGTGTTTTAAATTTTACTATTGGTGGTTGTCTGTCATATTTTAAAAGTTGACATCTTTCGCAATGATTAATGGTTTGGGTTATTTTGTTCTTCATATATGGAAAGTAATAGCTACGTTTTAAGTGTAAAAGACTTTCGTTTATCCCTCTGTGGTTGTTATTTTTGTGATAATCATTTATTAATTTTTCTTGATCATCTACTTGTTTAATGTCAGTAACCTTCTCTTTGCATCTGATTAGTTTGAATAATTTACTATTTGCAAAGTATTTAGAATAAACAGATTGTACAGTTCGGAAAATTTCGTCATTGGAATAAATTGCCGTTAATTTATTTGGGGGTAAAAACTTTTTGAATATGTCTATCATTTGTTCTTCTGTAAATTCTGTTCTCTGAATTGTTCTTCTCTGTTTGTTTTTGAATGGCACTTCTATGACATTTGAATTGGTATTTGATTTAATTAAATGAAGCTGTAAATTAAATTCATTAAGTGGTTTTTCTGATATGTATATTCCGTCGTCTAAGTTTTCTTCAACAGAATGTACTGTCCCGTCTGTTGTAGTAGTGTCGTTCACATTTATTTCTTCAGAATCTTTTGTTTCAGAATTACTCAGTTTAATGCGACTTAGAGCGTCTGCATTTGTATTTAATTTTCCTTTTTTATAAATAATAGTATAATCGAATTCCTCTAGCTTAAGTCTCCAGCGAACTAATTTGGAGTTTGGCTCTTTCAAGCTCATAAGCCAGGTAAGGGGTCGGTGATCTGTTATGATTTTGAATTGTCGGCCAAATAGATAAGGGCGAAAGTATTTCGTAGCCCACACTATGGCTAATAGCTCCTTTTCTATGGTAGAGTAATTTTCTTCGGTTTTTGTTAAGGTTCGGCTGGCGTAACTGATAGGTTTGTCACTTTCTATTGGTCCCTGTGATAATACAGCGCCTATAGCGAAGTTGCTCGCATCAGTTGTTAAGTTAAACGGTTTTGCAAAGTCAGGATATTGTAATATGGGGTTATTCATAAGTATATTTTTGCATATTTCAAAGGATTCAATGTATCTATCTGTAAGTGTAACTTTTTTGTCTTTTCCTAAACATTCAGTCATAGGTCTTAATAATTTTGCTAGGTCTTTAACAAATTTTCTGTAGTATCCTAGAAGTCCGATAAATGACTTTATTTCTTTTTGAGTTCTGGGGATTGGAAATTCTCTAATTGCTTTGATTTTGTCCGGGTTTGGCTTAACCCCGTTTGTTGTTACAATATGACCTAGGAAGGCTATTTCCTTGTGCAAGAATTCAGATTTATGCATTTGCACTTTTAAGTTTGAAGCACGAAGTCTATCGAAAACTTTTCTCAAATTTTCTATGTGTTCTTGTAGAGAAGTGGAAAACACAATGATGTCATCCAAATATACTAAGCACAATTTTCTCTGTAGTTCTCGAAGAACATTATCCATCACTCTTTGGAAAGTGGATGGAGCGTTCTTAAGCCCGAAGGGCATTCGAAGGTATTCATAATGTCCTTCTTCCACTGTAAATGCTGATTTTGGAATGTCTTTAGGGTGAAGTTCTATTTGATGAAAACCACTGGCGAGGTCTAACGTGGTGAAATACATACATTTGCCAAGTTTGTCCAATATTTCGTTGATGTTAGGTAAAGGATATCGGTCGGAAACTGTCTTTTCGTTTAATTTCCTGTAATCAATTACCAAGCGCCATTTTTGTTTTCCGCTGGCGTCTTTCTTTTTTGGGACCACCCAAACGGGTGAGCTCCAAGGTGAATAACTTGGTCTTATAACTCCTTGCTCAAGCATATCTGTAATTTGTCTTTTCACCTCCTCTTTGTGGACGTATGGGTAACGGTATGACTTTGTATGAATGGGTATATCGTCTGTTGTGATGATTTTATGTTTTATTTGATTGGTGAAACTCAAATTTTGGCCTTCTCTAAAAAATATATCGTCATAAGCTCTACAGATTTTGAACAGTGCTTTTCTTTCTTCAGGATTTAGATGTGTAGTACGAAGTAATTCAGTTATGTCGTTATTGTCTATTTGTTCTTGATTTTGTATGTTAGCTAAACTTGTTGTTTTGTTAAAGTTGTTTGCTGATTTCGTTGTTTATTAAACTTGTTGTTTTATTAAAGTTGTTGAACTTCGTTGTTTGTTGAATTTCGTTGTGTCACTACAATCGATTATCCCTCAATTTTGGATATATGTTATTTATCCACAACACTCGAAAATGTTTCTTTTTGATAGGCAATTGAAGTTGATACTTCCGGTCTTTCAATCGATAATCCTTCGATTTCCTTTTGTTAATTTAATTTTAGAACATCCCGGTAAACCACCGAATTTTTCCGTTTTTATATTAACTCAGGAATAGACCGTTGCCTATCCTGCCGACTGCGCCAAATACGTTTTTTGAACGAAGTTCTTTATAAAAAAAAATATTTTTATTTTTCACAACTATTACACTTGATTGACAAAACTGAACTGACATGATAAAATTTTATAGATTTTATGTTAACTAAAAATACACTAACACAAATATAATACAATATACAAATAATTCCAGGTAACTGTAGAAAAATGTGGGAACTGCAATTTAAGCATTTTGGTATTTCTTCACCGGATAAGCGTGTCTGTAGTTGTTGTTGTTGTTGTTGTTTCAGGTGCTGACGTTGCGTCTGGCTTATGCCGTAACTCGCGCACAATATTACATCAACCACGTTGTTGACGCTACCGCTGACTTCGTTCGAGTGTCACTCGCTTCACAGATGCGCAATCGAAGTATTTTTTTTTGCATCGTGATGCAGATATGAACATGTTTAAACGTGCAAAAAATCATTTTGCAGGGAATGCAATAAATGTGCGTATTAGAAATCGGGCCTTATTAAGGCTTGGGCCTTATTTGGCGAAGAGACCTTATTCTATGATCTATGTGAAGGCGTAGAAACTCTATCGGGTGCAGCTAATGTTTCAGAATGCAATCAAAAAAATTTCTTTCTGCAGTTAACAAAATGTCGCGTTTGCTGCGCACAGTGCCTGTTACTGTTTCAGGAAATGAGAGAATGTTCCGCAAATTAAAATAAGTTAGAAAATATTAAAGAAGCACGCAAAGTGACTCACGTCTTAATGACTTATTTATACTTTCATCGGAAAAGGACATTTTTGATCTCATTAGCTTAGATAATATTGCGCAACAATGGGCTAGCTTAAAAAAAGAAGAACTAATATTCAAATGATATACTTACAAATTAAGTTTGTATTTTTTATTTAAAACACTTTTTTTTAATTAATTTAAAAAATTAAAAATGTTAAAAAAATTGAAAGCCCTGTTTATTTTTTAACACATATAAACTATGAATTCTTAAAACAAAAACGAAAATAAATTTTTAAATGCTGATTCGATAATGTTGAAATACTTTTATTTTATTTTCTTTGATAGAGGGAACGATATGAAAACTGCCTTTAAGGGATCTTCTTCACTTGAAAAAGAGCGAAAGACTGAAAAATGTTACTATATGTGGATTAAAAATTTCAGTATTTCTTAAAACGGTACCAAAGATTAACGAACAAGTCCGTTTGAGCTGAAACTGTTTTGAATTATATTTATTATTGTAAAATCGCTAAGAATATTACCAACAATCATCTATTAAAACCTAAAACTCGAATTTTTAGAGCGTTAGAAATGTAAAAAATAGGGTAATTTTTCAATTTTTGTGTTGGGTTTTACAATTTTCGCTGAAGGCGAGTCTAAAGATTTGGTGTTGGGTGAAATTCTTATCTACTATTTTTTTATTATTTATTAACCTATTTGTTTAATTCTCCCTTCAGTGCCTTGTTCTAAACTTATTTCACTAATCTTCATGCGCTTTGGCTATATAAAATACAATTTTATTTAAAACCCAAACGGAGTAGCGTTCTCACGTCACACATTATTGTATAAATGGCGCCGCCCAAAATGGCGTCGAATCTGCCGTATCTTGGTTTTGGTGAACGCAAGGTTTGCTCTAACTAATCCCTACCATCTAATCTTGTCCAGCGTAAGGTCGGTCCTTTTGTGGCTCTGTAGCCTACACCACAGGGTTCTGAAATGCAAATCATTATTCAGACATTCTGAGGAATGAGTTTATGGTAAACGTGCCCGGTCAGAGATCGAGTATGGTTAGGCCCATTCGCCCGATTCCGATCGAGATACGCAGGTAACCGAATCCGAGTATGGTTAGGCCCATTCGCCCGGCTCCGATTGAAAAGGGTGGCTGATTGAAACCGAGTATGGTTCGGCCCATTCGCCCGACTCCAATCTACAGAGTGGTTGGCCAAATCCGAGTATGGTTAGGCCCATTCGCCCGTCTTTGAACAAAACTCCGGCCCGTTAACTAGCCCTAGAGACGTTACTTCTGTTGCCCAGTTGCCTAGTCCCGAGCTGGGAGTGTAGAGTTCAAAAGCGATTGGGGCTAGGCCCCCTGAATCGCCCGCCGTTGACTCAAATGCTATGCAAGGAGTTCTCAAACCTCTAGCTAAACCTAACTACTGACATTAATGGATGGTAGCAAAATGGTTACTGAAGGCGTGTATCGTCCGTTGCACATGACAAGTCCGATGATGTCCGTGATATTGTGGAACGACCCGAACCGTGATAACGTGAGGAAGCACTCGTTATGTGGTATTATGCAAACCGAAAGATTTCTTAATTACTGGATTTTATTATTGTGAAATATACTATGTATAAGTTTAATTGTTAAATTATTTAAAACATGTAACCAAGCAACCTATTTTAATACAAATAAAACCGTAAGCTAAGCCCTCGTTTTCCCAGATTTACCTCGGCACTGATTTGTTATGTAAACTTATGTAACCTAGGTAAACTAATAAATCTTAATTATAGCAAAATCCCTATGGAAAGGGCCTACTCTACTACTTGTCGACTTTTGATCGACTCTGCCTATTAAAGGGACAAGAATTCCTCTTGCTATGCAAAGGATTATTAGGATATCAACTTAAATATAAATTAAATATAAATTAAATAGGAGCATTAAAAATATAATAAAGAAAATGATACTCTTTACGCTGCTCTTGTCCGTCCGTGGTGTTGTTGAAATCTCCGCTGCGACTGTTGCTGCTGCCGTCTCTGCTACGGTGATCGCTGCTGTAATCTCTGCTGCAGCGTTCGATGCTACCGCAGGAAATATTTTGCAGTCGACGTGCTGCCTCAGTCGCTGTTGGGTTGCAGTCGCTGTTCTGCCGCCGTTGATGAATTCTGTTGACGTCGCTGTTAAAATGCAGTCGACGTTTCTCCGCAATTGAATTATTCTAAGTCACCGCTTAACCCTGGTGATGTGCTGCTGCAGTGTTTGTTCGCTGCTCTCGTTGTCGTTGAAGGTTGGTACGGGCAGAGCTACGTCTGCCACCAACGAAAACTTTCACGAAATACTCAGATTGGCACGTCTGTCTTCTTTCACTATTGTAACCAAAACTCCTCGATTTCGGCTAAGTTTTGCCTTATATACTACTCCTCTCCATGGTAGGTTGCTGTCGATCTTGTTGGTGGGTTCTCTCTCTCGTTGATTGTTCTAGAATATCGCGTGATGTTGCCGTTTGTTAGCCAGCTATATGGTTATTTGCTCGGAGCCGTTACGCCAGACATTCATACAAAGAAAAAATAAAAAACACATTAACGCGAGTAGGCTAGCCCTGTAGGAAAAACTCAACAATTCAGACCTGGGTAACCTGTGGGTAATATCTAAATGGAGCTATATGGGAGTAGTTAAGACATCTATAGCCGTGTATCGCTGGTTGTTTAAATTAAGTTAAGTTGGGTGTATTAAACTTAACAGTGGTAAAATATATATTATCTTACCTACTACTTATGTATTTAAATTTTAAGTTATAACCTTCACTTGCTATAACAGCTTCAACAGATAGGTTAGATTATATACCTTGGTGTCTCGACACTCGGTGTATAATCTGCTTGCCTACGTTGTTTGGAAGGTGCCTTCACTATGATTATTATAAAAAGTCAACAAAACTCAACTTCATTCAGGTAAGATGGTTTATTTCCATACGACTTCAGTAAAAAATTTTATGACTTTACGCATTAAAGATAGAAAAAATAATATACAATATTATTTACATGAGATTAAATTCATTTGTCCTTAAAACTAATTACATTTATTATAGCCCGAAATCACACCTGCTACACTGAGACGTGGCTGTGCTACTGCGCCAGTCGAACCAATGCAATCTCTACGATTGTATCTACGGGATTGTATGTTCTCTCTTGGCATCGGTACTCGACCTAGTCGTGAACTTAAAGGTGCACTGAAAATAGAAAGGAAAGTAAGAAGTCATGTGGGGATAAAATTATGCAGAAATTTTACTCCTTACAAGCTTAAGAGAGCAGATAAAAGCCCAAACCAAAAAACAAAAATTCAAAACATACTTAATTATATGTTTTTTTCGATGTACACAAGTTTTTTTTTCATTAAAAAAAATTTTTTTGTTTTTCTTAGCCGTTTAAATGAAAAAGACCACTTAAGATTTATGTTTAGGTGAACATTTTATATTATATTTATATTTAAGCTAAGCTTTCATTTAATTTATACTTACGATAAAGTTATATTGAAACCTAGATGGCGCTTCAAGTTCATCTTTACAAACTACAATTTATCAATTTCTTGTCGCTTTAATATGTCAAAATTGCTTATATTTAATAATTGTTAACTTCCTTTCTTGTATCAAGATTGGTACTAGTTCAATTTTCGAGCAACCACTTCCTGAGTAAGTTCTTCCACAAATCTTTGTGGAATCTTTGTGGAAGAACTTCTTTCATTTCGCTAATCTCAAATGAACTTGATTTGAGTAATTTATTTATAGATAAATCTCTTGCTTCACCATTTCACTGGCATCCAATCCTCATTCATTTCTTCAATTTATTTATATTGATCGAACGGATGAGTAACTTTATATAATTCTACTATGTTGTATTTAAAAAAAAGTCGGGACTTAACAGTATCCAGTCCAACGAAATACATTGATATCCTCCCAATCAAAATGGACTCGGTACGCCCCTGCTTTTACAGTATTTAGATTATTGTGGTAACTGATTACACGGTGCTACAGTGGAAATGTACTTTTATTCTTTTTTAAGTGACATAGTCTAGGTTATAGGTATGGTCGAGTACAATACAAAACCATATTTTAAATTGTTAATACACCCCCAAAATTTGATTTAACCGTTAAAAACCCGATTTTTTGGTACATGGCACATTACGCAATCAGCAACTCAGCCATTTTTTGAACCTATTTTCGATTTAACGTTTTTTGAAAGATAAAAGATAATACTTTCTTTAATACAATATTTACATATATTTATTACTGGAATAAAAATGTTTTGAGTTATAGCAGAGATGAAAAATGAGCGTTTGCAGATCTGAAAACTCCAGAATTACAAAATCTTAAAAGTACTATAACTTTGATTCCAGAGCACTTAGAGACTTCTAAGAACTCTTAAATTGAAGGTGTTGAATAGTACTACTAAATCTTATATTTTCTAAATACATCACTTTTTGGCTCACTCTTTCAGACAGTGCGATATTCTCACGAATTTCAAAAATGTTTTTCTAAAATCTGTTCAAAATAGCGTCCTGAAAAATAGAATTGTATATATATTTATGATTTCGGTTTTTTTTCACATAGTCTACATATATTTCAGTAATAAAAAAACTGTTTTACTAATCTTCAGTGCATATGCTTTTTAAAGATCAATATTTATCAAACAACTTCGAAAAAGTCGAGTTTTTACGATGTGCGGACATTCTAGGCCATGGCGCCACCTGAAGAAATCAATTGTGAACCTTCTCCTTGCACAGGATTTTTGTTTATGAATTAAAGCACCAGAAAAATGCTATTAGAAGTGAATTAAAGCAAAACGATGCACCCTACTGTAGAGTGGTCCTTGTACGAAAAACTCTGGATTTAAATACATCTAGTCAAAACATACTTTCGCTTCGTTTTGCCTAATCTTAGATATACACAAAGATATAAGCTTTAAATTACATGACACTGATTGACATTTTTTTAATTTCTATCAAGCATTTAATTACTTTAACCTATACTCACCACGTTCATCTTTATGTCAGATACTGAAGTCGGATACTCATTGTCAATCAACAAAATGAAAGAGTCGGAAACTTATGGCTTATTGCTTAGGGGGTGAACATATTAACATTAACCTCTAACAAAAGAGAGAAAAAACACAACGATAAATTAGTAAATGTCAAGTTTAAGTTAAATGAAGTTAAGTCTTCACTCTGCTGATGAATCGTAAATTTTGCATTTGCAATATCACTGTTTTATCACGTCCCATGTTAAAAGTGTTAAACTTTAATAAGAAAAAAACAACCGATGTAAGGATATCATATTATTTTCAATATAAATTTGTAGCTTCTATTAGTGATGAATACAAACAGCTTAAAATGTACAGCTGCAATAATTTTAATGTCTTATGAGTAGTTAAAATAATTAAAAAGTGTGACAAAGAAAATTGTCTTCCTTTTGTTTTTGTTTGTCAAATTTCAAATAAATAATATCAAATAAATTTTATTTTTAATTCTCTAATTTAATTCCCATCAAAACAAAATGCTCTTCAAATTATGAGAATCCCATCTCCAAAGTTTTTCTTAGAAAAAAAAGGGTGCTTCGTTAGGAACATAGCGAATAATAAGGTAGGGTAAGTAGCTTTGACAAGACCTATCGTTAATGTCAAAGTGTGTTTTAGAGATGCCAGTTTTCTCTATTAATGTTATTTCGGGGATAAACACTTGCAAAATAAATTTTATGAAGGGCAAGTAAGATTAAATGTCTTTATTCCACGTTTTCCGACTGTTATAATTTATTTAAGGATCGTTTTATTTTTTTTATAGCGGCAGAGTTTGCCTTCGCTATAGACTGCAGTGTTTGCCGACTTGAACTATGTCCAAGGCAAACAGAGACGTTAAAATAAACTGAACAAGGCAGAGATCTGCCAGCTTGTGTAGTTAATTAAAGTCTGATTTATTGTTGGCCATCTCGGCTCTTTTATAACATTTTTACAAAACTTACTTAGTAGTCTTAATCTATGGTCATACTTCTCTAGTTAGTTAATATACTTATAACCTATGTTGCGTTTTGTTCTTGCATATTGAATTTGAATCATCGAAAGGATTCAAATTACATATTTTTGGTTTGACGAATGATAATTTGGCACGGTCAACAATATTGAGTGAGTAATGAAAATATTCGCATGCACTGAGTTCAGCACACGCCGATAATGCAGTGCTAACTTATTAGTCACTCAATATGTTGCTGTTTATAAAAACGAAACTTAGGGTCGGCAGTGTGTATACTGAGAGCACATTACACGACAAATTGCATAACTTCTTTTTGGCATTTTTATAATTTCAAAATTTATTAAAATATATTTAACTTCATACAAAATTCTCTATGAAAACCGCAAATACACGCTTATAAAACCAAGAACAAATTTTAAGTGTAAGGCTCAAGCTGGATTATAATAAACAAAAATATTTCGCAGAATAAGTCCGCTTCAAGCTTGACTAAAACAAAAAATCTGTGCTTCCCCGTATTGAAGTATTGCTAGTAAAGGATTTCATCAGAAACAAAGTATGGATTTTTCATTGGATTTTAATTTGTGATAATGCAGCACTATATTTTATGATTTTAACACTAACGATAGGTCTTGTCAAAGCTATGTACCCTACCTCATTATTCTGCCATGGTTAGGGATGTCTCTCCAGTTGGTATATAATTCATCAGAAGAAAAAAAAATTATTTAACCCTTTCATGCTCGATCGGGCAACATTATACTGATAGGCGTCTAAGTCCCGTTATTTCCATGTTTTTGACCAGTGGTTTTTTGAATCATGTAACCTTATGTGTTGAGCAAGCTTACAGCTATTTGTTCTATTCAAAGCTTTGCACGTGTCCATTCATCAGCTGCTATTCGTAGAATAAAATGGTCGAAATCAAGTTCGGGATCGTTGCGCAAAAATGGTGTTTATACTGAAAGTGCTTAGAACATTATTATAATTACTGAGTTGTGCATGCTTTTATAGTGAAACTTGGTGTATATGTGCTATGAGACCAAGTAGAGGTCACTATATACATAAATGTTGCCATGCCTACTTTCACCGCCCATCTATATATATATATTAAATCTTTTGTGCGGTGTCTCTTAAGATTGCAGGAAGGGTTACACCCAAGGCCACCAAATTTACAATATCTGTTATTAATATCTCGGTTAACAAAAAAAAAGTCTCACTTTTTTACCGCGAACAAATAAATAAAAATTTTTTATTTCAGACGGTTTTTGCTGTATAAGACTACAATTTCGTAACTCATTTTGCATGGTTACTGTCGACAACGGCACTGAAAATGGACATTGGGAATATTTTTATCCATATAACTACAATACTTTCCAAAAAGTAGTGTTTTCAATTTTTGTGGCATATGAGATATAGGCAGGGTTGAAGGCGAATTTGCAAATGTGCTCATCAGTCATCTTATTTAGCCGATTTTAATTAATATACCAAGTTTCATTGGTATACGACGACTCCTTCTTATTGCTATGCAAATTTAGTATGCACTGTATGGGAGGTGGACGTGGCAATTTTTTTAATCCACATATGGGTATTTCCACAGGAAAGTCTACCGTGACCAAAAAATTAAAACTTATTAAAAACATATTATTTTATGATATTATCTAAGAAAAACATTTTAATTTTATTAATTTTAGCAATTTGTACATAAAATTATTAACCATGATGATCACATCGTCTGCACTGTTTCACAAATGTAGTTTTTCTTTTTCGTAAGTGTTTAGTAAATGTTTCGTAAACATTTTTGTTTTAGTAAAAATGGAAGGCATTGGCTAAAGATAATGAAAAAATGGTTGATGCAATTAAAGGAAAATATATTGAATTTGTTTTTAATTACTAAATTACATAATTACTTAACTACCTAATTACTTAATTACCCAATTAAATTGCAATGGAAAAAACTGTCCCGTGCGACCTGTCCCGTGCTACCGGGCTTAATACTTAATTAAAAAATAAGTGTTAAATTTTATTGGGTAAAATAAAAGCAATTTAAAAGAAACAACAATGCACAACATCCATAAAATAAACTCTTTGAAATATTCCCTCAGACTTCGCTGAATTTGGCGTTTGAGTTGTTGTCCTCGAAAAAAACTTCCGTTTTTTGTCCCGTGCGACCCCCGTTGTTTTTAGCAATTATTTTGAAAAGGAAAAATTACCGATAATCAACCTTAGCACCACTTATAGAGCTTACTATGAGTTATAAGTTAAGACCATTATCAAAATATAAATCCGTGTTATTACTAATTTTTTTTCACTTTAACTGCGTACGGCTGTCCCGTGCGACACCATGGAAATGCCCATATACATTTCATATTTCGAGTGAGTTATTTCAGTATAACTTCAATACAAAAAAATTAAAGTGTTTTAAATTTTTGTTTTATAGGTAGGTTTGGTTGTGGGCGGATTTACAAATTTTTTCGTCTGTGATCTTTTATAGCCGATTATAAGAGGTATATTAGAGGAAGGCGTCGTCATTGTTTAATTCCGCCCATTTTCGTTCTCTAGAAGGTTTGTTAAAGATCTCCCTTACTGCTCATCCATCCTCTTCATACACAGCCTTTCAGGGTGTGATACCACAAGTGCCATCTTTGGGAAAAGCAAGCACTCTATACTGTAGTGTTTTCAAAAACCGCCAAATGAGACCAAGGCAATAGCGAAGGTATTCTACAATCCTTCCTCCACCAATCAGCAAGAGGGGCAAGCAGGAGAATGCGTGTTTCTCATCCTCTACTACACCCCACCCAACCACAAAGGTGAAGGCCAATTTGCCTTCTCTTCCACCAACGAAAGCAGCTGCTGCCCAGCACGCTCATAGGGTTTTCCTTCAAACCCAAATTTGGCTGGGTAATACCACCATTAAACTATAGCAAAAAAACATTTTATTTTTTTTGATAAATACCCCCTATCTTGTGTCTTTTGTTAAAACGAACTTAATTGCAAAAAATTAAGCATGCAGGTCAAATTTTGACCTCCGCGTGTAGCAATAATACTTTCAAATATATCGCAATGAAATAGATTCTTGCATGCCGTTTCAATATTTTAAATTTAATATACTTTAGGTTTAATTTCGATAATTTTATATAAGTAGGCAATTTTTTGTATGAAATTTTTATTTATTTGTGGGCGGTAAAAGGAGGGTGTGGGAAACTTTTTTCTTCCTAATCCATCTCGTACTCGAAAAAAACGGCTGACAAAATTTCAGCTTAATTTAGTTTATACCTGCACACTTTGCTTCACTTCACGCACATCCCCTGAAGAATGGGCGTAAACATAGTTCGACCATGCCCATTTTTATTACAGTTGCCGAAAGTAACCATACGAACTAAATTATCCAATTTTTGTTTTAGGCTGGGGCCAAATTATGTACGCGGTTTTACCGCGATCGCGGCACCGCTTTCACGCTTTTTTTCGCAAATGCGGCTGAAAAATACTGAATTTTGCATGTATTTTAATACATTTGTTTATTTAATGTATTTAATAATTTAAGTACATGCAAAATTCAGTTTTTTTTAGCCGCATTTGCGAAAAAGGCGTGAGAGCGCTGCCGCGATCGCGGTTAACCGCGTAATTTGGCCCCAGTCTTATACGATCAAAACCGGCTGAAATATAGCATTTTCATAAATTTGTGGGTCGTAGAATGGGGTGTGGAAGCCCAATTTTGGAACAGTTGCTTATAATAACCATACAAAATAAATTACTTAATTTTAGTCTTCGTCTTAAATATATAATGCTTGAATATATAATGTAAGCTAGTTATATCGTACTCGGAAAATACTGCCAAAATTTAAACTTAATCAGACACTCTGTACTTGAGTTATGGAATTAGTAACACATTTCACAACTTTGTTTTATATATAGAAGTATAAAAATAGCTCAGTGGCGGCCGTAGCCTAGTGGGTAGAGTGCGTGGCTCCTAAGCTAAAGAACTGCGGTAGCCCGGGTTCAATTCCAGCTCAGACAGAAAGTTTTTTCAATTGAATTAATTTTTCTGTTCGGTCGTCACCTCTCTGCAGACAATGGCATACCCCAGAGAGTAAAAATTGCCATGTAAAGCTTCTTGAGAACACATAAGCCGTTCGGAGTCGGCATTAAGCACGTAGGTCCAGTTCTCGGTCATTTGTGATCAAACATTTAACAACACGCACAACACAATTGATCAATAGAAGCTAGGTCAAAGTCCTTCCAAGGGCTGAAATGGCCAGTTTATTTTTTTTTATTTTTTATAAAAATAGCTCTATTATTAAAAAGGGTGTACGCGGTAGTCCAAACACGACCAAATAACGTAAAAATTGTGTGGACTCTTCCCTTTATATTTGGAACAACATAGAAGAGGTGCTCCACGAAAATAAAATAAATAAATTTTTCCCATGTGGCCTAACCACCATTTACCCACAAACATGGGGTTGGGCTAGGGATGAACATGGAATTCTCACCCCCGTCAAATCTTCATCATCTTAATTAACAACTTTAACTGATTAAACGGTACAAACATTTCTCTGTCAAATTTCATTTAAGAAATCTGCTTAATTCTTGCGTGTTGGACTATGTTTTTATAGAGCAATAATTTTAAAACTCATAATTCTTTTCAATAAAACTGTTCGCACACGTAGTCTCTGGTATTGTTAGTGGCATTGCTATTATACCCACAGGAGTGGATTTCCTTCTTTGTTTGGGTTTGCTTACACCTGATATACTAAAGATAAACTTTAAAAAAAAAAAACTTAGAAATTTTCGTTTGAAAAATCTCACTCAAAATTGTATGTCACAACATCAAAGCCGTTCAAAATTTAGGTGAATCGAAAAAAATCGACGAACCCAAGGACCAAAAACTGTTAGTTGAACAAAAAAAGTTCAAATATATAAAATAACCTAAAATATATAAAATATATAAAAGAAACCAATACAAAGTAATTCAAAGAATTGATTCCGTCGGTGCATCGTGTTGCGACAGTAAGAAAAAATATTCATAGCATTGGTGTTGTTTGCTCGCGTCAAAAGATATCAAGGTTATTGCTGCTGTGTGTATTTTGTATCTCTATGTTTGTATTTTCTCGTTGGTTTCAATTCATGCGGTTGAATAGAAAAACGTAACGCTTGAGTATTTTGCTAACGCTCGGTTTCACTCCCTGTATAACTTTCATATTACGGGCTATATGGGAATTTCCGTAGCTACGCACGTGACAGTTGTACGACTTAATGAGTGAAAAAACAAAGAAAAATTAAACTTACAGTTTTCTTCTTTTTATTTTTCAATAGTTTACTAAGCGCACAATACATGGTCTTAAAGCTAAGAGTTGTTAGAACTTCGGATCTTAGATAGAATCCACCAAAAATGATAAGTTACGTGACACAAAATCGAAGTGGTTTTTATCTGCATCAATATGAACGAAAAAATCTGCGAAGTGTGCATGAGTTTTGTATGAAACTGTTTTTAATATAATCTGCAATGATGTTACTACATGTTCATAATTACTTCGTTAAAAAATCTTTTTTAAAGATTTTTATATAAGCCATAATATGAAACATTACGTGATATACGTTATGTGACAGATTTTTCTCTTCAAAGAAGTGCAAATATTTTATATTTTTTTTTTATTTAATTGAACTAGAAAAATATATAAAGTGTAATTCAAGACCGTTACAATCGAAAACTAAAAGAAACTGAATTAAACTTTGTATTATACGAGTATTTATTAAACTTATAAAATTTTCAACTTTCGTTAAAATTTTTCAACTTTTGTCATCATTTTTCAACTCTTGTTGCCATTCATCATGTTTGCTGCCATATTTTTTAAATCAAATTGAGATCAGCTCTCAGTACTCTCATAATATAAATGTAAACATTTTTTTCTCTATTATGTAATGGAGGTTTAAAAGAATTTTAGGTAACATTTAATTTTTCAGTCGGGGTAGACCTTTTATCGGAAATTCCCATTAATGCAAATGATTCTTAAGAAGTAAACGCTGAATCTTCGCTTGTCTGTCAGTGGGTTATTTGTGAATGATTTTTGTTTTTTTTATCCCAAACTCTCAACAAATTTTCTTATCCAATTTCTGTGCTTTTGGAACATTAACTTCCCAGTGGGCATTTTAGCGAGTGCTCCGCAAAAGAAGGCATGCTAGCACTGCTATTATTGGCGTCAATACACCTTCCATGATCACTGCATTGATGAGTACTTCTGTAAGGCCCACCTTTTGAAGGTTCTGATTCCCTTCATATTATTTTATATGAACAAATTTACAAAAAAAAAATTCCAAAAAAATTTGTAAAAAATGTAGATTTAAAAAAAAACAGAAAAATTTTTTTCTGTCCGAGATGGGTCTCAAACCCGGGCTCCCGAAAACTAACACATTACATATTATATTATATGAAAATATTTATATGGAAAAGACTCCAAGTCTCTTCTTATATTTTTGTATGAAGAAAATTTATAAAAATAAAAAAAAAAAAATTTTAAATACACAGAACAGTTTGTAAAAAAAAGTAGATTTAAAGAAAATAAACAAAAAAATATTTTTTTTCAAGTTGGGTCTCGAACCCGGGCTCCCAAAAGCTTACTTTCATTTGTATTTATGCAAAATAAGCAACTGATTCTTAACAACCAAGTTAGACGAGTGGGTAAGATGTCGGACCGCCACATGAGAGGACCATGGTTCAATTCTAAAATTGTTAGTCGTTTTTTATTTCAAGTTGATATTTATATTGCTTTTCCTTCTAACGTGACTTCTCCAAAAAGCGCTTCTGGCAGGTCTCTTTTGAGCAAGGAGAGCGGAAGGCCTGACAAATTTTCCCATTTCATACAAGCAATAAAACGGTGTTTGCAAGGAGTGTGGAAGGCCTTTTAAAACCTAACGCAGGCCTGCTAGAAGGCCTTCGGACTCTTGCAAAATTGCCCACTGGGCCACTGCTCCTTTGTTTGTGGATGTGAAGGTGACAGCCTAAACAGCACGCCTGTCCTCGAGGAAGACATTGACGAGGATATCGACGAAGAGATCCTTCAAACAGACTAGAGTAAAATCATAAACATTTTATAGATATATAAATAATAAATAAATAAATATATAAAGCAGAATGTGTGCGTTTCTGTCTGTTTGTCCATTAAATATACGAAAAACATGAGTGGAAAATTCTTAAGATTGCCACCTTTCTGGAGCCGCACAGTGCACTTTTTTCATTTTAGGATAACCTTGGGGTTTTTTTTTGTGTTTTGTTAAATTTTATAAAAAAATATGTTTATTCGTCAGATTATAAAACAACTGTATATGCAACTAGCAAAAATACAACAACAAATGTGCAAATATGAAGTGGGAGAAAAACTGAGAAATTTACACCTAAAATCTCATCGCCACTGTGGTGCAGTGCGCTAGTGCGCGCTTGCATGGCCGAAATTGCAAAAAAATCAGCTAGTGATTTTTTCCTTTTCATATTGAAAATACGTTGTTGTTGTTTCTTTGGAAAGATTCATTAGAACAATTAATTGTTCTAACTTTGACCTTAAGCTCAACAAACGATTTTAAACTATCAAACAACTAGAATTTGTATTTAAAATCAAGTATGATTTAAACTATCAAACATTTAGAATTTGTATTTAAATCATATAAAATCAACATTATACAACCTGTATTATGAATGTGGTATTAAAAACTTGATGTTTTGTACGGTTATTTTTATAAAATTCATCAAAGTTGAAACTTTTTTTACAAAAATAAGCTCAAAAAAATCCAAAAAATTAAGTCAAGGTTAAACAATAATAACTTCGAGCACAAAATATATTTCAAGGTGTTTTGTTTTTTTGACTTTTTTATATCTTAATCGCCTTTGAGGATCTAGAAGACAAAAATATACAAAAAACATGAGTGGAAAATTTTTAAAATTACCACATTTCTGGAGCCGCACAGTGCACTTTTTAATTTTTGGATAGCCTTTGGTTTTTTTTTGTTTTTTGTTGAATTTTATAAAAAAATATTTTTATTCGTCAGATTATAAAACATTTATTATGAATGTGGTATTAAAAACTTGATGTATTGTATGGTTATTTTTATAAAATTTTTCAAAGTTGAAACTTTTTTAACAAAAATAAGCTCAATAAAACCCAAAAAATAAAGTCAAGTTTAAACAATAATAACTTCGAGCACAAAGTATATTTCAAGATTTTGTTTTTTTGGACTATTTTATATCTTAATCGCCATTGAATTTAGAATAAAATACAGTAAAAAATATTAATAAATAAAAATAGAAAAATTGTTGAAATATGACAGTAAATTTTTCAAGGAATGAAAATTTAAGTAAAATTTAGTAAAAAATATCTAGCCAATTAAGCATTATTAAGTCGAAGGCTATAACAATCATAAAGTATCATATTTCTACCTTCTATTTCTCTAAAAACCTGCTGCATCCAGCTGCTTTTAAGAAAAACCACTTAATTTTAAAAAAGTCTTAAAAACCAAATTTTTTCCTAAAATAATATTTAAAGAAAAATTAATAGAATTCATAATTTAAAAGAAACTGTGACCTTATTTTGTATTAGGAACCATTTAAAAAAAAATTCTTAATTTCCTTAATTTGGTAATATTGTTTTATAGGAGATATATCTAAAAGTTATCCAATTTTAAGTATTTTTAGCATGACGTTGAAGTTAAGTTAGATAAACTAAATTTACTCTTTAAAAACATAAATAAGCAATTTTATGTGGGTTTTTTATTAAAAAAAAAATGGTTTGTATTAGAAGTAGGCAATGCAGTTAACCTAGAATTAAGGTTTTTTAAAATAATAATTCAATTGTGCTTTACTTAATTAATTAAGTTACTTAATTAAGGCTGAAATCCATTTGTACAAAATTCCATGGCCCTAGCTTTTATAGTTTCTGAGATAATGCAAATGTCATCCTAAAATCGAAAAAAGCTCACTATAAGCCGGTAGCACGCAAATGGTCCAGTTTTTCGTAAAAATGTTTACAAAAAACTGTAGCAAATTTAACTTTTTCACTGCAACGCACAGTTTTCGAGTTAGAACCTTAACTTCCTATTTTATATTATTTATGTTCTTGTTTTATTATTTACAATTATTTTATTTATAATTAAAAATGTTTTTTCAATATATTTATGTTCTGTGTTTAACATTCTCTTTTATCTCTTTTACTTCTTTTATCTCGCTCTTTTTTTTATCTTGTTTTTAATAGAGTCCAGCTTGCGTGTATGTCGTGTTACATTTTTATGTTGCTCATTTACTACACTCTGCGTTTTAAATGAGCATATGTTCTAGTAGTGACACCTTTGATGTATCTAGTACTCTACTTAAAGTGTTGTGTAATTACAAAAGAGGTTTAAATATGTGTCATTTAAACGTCCAAAGTTTAAAAAATAAAATTGATGATCTTCGTCTTCTTGTCAACGGTAGTAAGATTGATGTTATTTGTCTATCAGAAACTTGGCTTAAGAAAGAAATGTGTAGTAATTTATTTAATATTGATAACTTTAAATTATTCCGCGCAGATAGGCAGGATAAGGTAGGTGGTGGCGTTGCTATTTACATAAGACAATGCTACAAGTTTCATGTAATTAAACAATCCACAGGTAATGACTTACTAGAATATATATTTATAGAAGTTTTGCATGATGCTGGTAGTTTTTTGGTGGGTTGCATTTATATGGCACCTAATATTGCTCATTTTACTCTTATTAGGAATATTTTGGAGGATTTAGCTCCTTTGTATACGGATGTTGTTATTTGTGGGGATTTAACAGGTGTATTGAGATGGTTGAATACTTTAATTTTAAATTTGCTAATGTTGTTTCACCTACTCATTTTCGCCCCAATTGTGCACCATCTTTAATTGATGTATTTTTAGTTTCAGATACCAACTTAATTCTACACTATGATCAGATTTCTGCATCAGCTTTCTCGCATCACGATTTGATTTTTCTCACTCTTAACATCTTTCTTACAGTTGTAAGCTTAAATTCAATTACAACACCCAACTTTACTAGTATAGATATTAATTCCCTGTTCAATGAATGTCAAGATATTGATTGGAGTAAAAATGAGAAGACCCACTAAGCATCCATGGATTACTCGTGAGGTGCTGAATCTTATAACTAAAAGAGATTTACTGTATTATAAGTGGAAAAAATATAAATGTTCTACCTTTTACAATAATTTCAAATGTATACGCAATGCACTCACTGCTCTAATTCGAAATAATAAAAGGCTTTATTATGAAAGAAAATTTTCTCATTGTAGTTCAAGCTCTTCCTTTTGGAAGAATATCCGTTCTACGGGGTTAAGCAAAAGTTCACATACCCCATCTGAAAATATTATTCTTGATAATCTTAACCAACAATTTATTCAGCCTTCTAGAAACTGCAATAGAGCCCCTCGAAATCCTATCTTTAGAAGTTCTCCAGAATCAATTTTTGAGTTGTCATGCGTAGATTTATTTAGTGTCGGGAAAGTTATTCTGCAAATTAAATCGAAGGCGAAAGGATCTGACAATGTTTGTCCTCTTGTCATAAAAACACTTCTGCCAGTCATTCTGCATCATATAACTCATATTTTCAATACAATCATCACAACCTCTGTCTTTCCCACTCTCTGGAAAACTGCAAAAAGTTTACCTCTGCCGAAAAATAATTCTGAATTCCGTCCAATCGCCATACTCCCATTCCTTAGCAAAGTTTTTGAAATTGTGATCAGTAACCAAATTAAACCTTATTTGGATCACAATAGACTTTTAACTAAACATCAGTCAGGATTTCGAAGAGGTCGTAGCTGTACCACAGCACTTTTGAAAGTCTGTGAAGATATTCGCTCAGGGTTGGATAATAATATGTGTGGTCTAGTTGTTTTTTTGGATTTTTCTAAAGCTTTCGATAGCGTTGACCATCAGCAACTTATAGAAGAACTGTCAACTAAATTCTCATTTACAACTCCGTTATGCAACCTACTGTCTTCATACCTTTGCAATCATGTTCAGTATGTTCACTATAATAACAAAAACCCCACCAACATGAATGTAACATGTGGTGTCCCTCAGGGATCAGTGTTAGGACCATTGTTGTTTATGATGTTTATAAATGATATTGCTGACTGCTATAATAATATATAAATGATACTGAATTGTGAACATCACATCTACGCGGATGACATACAAATGTATAAGCTTTTTCCGAAGTCTCTACACACCCAAACAGCATATGATATGAATTTAGAGCTTGACATAATCTTTTGTTGGTCGGAAAACAACGGTCTCAGACTAAATCCTAATAAGACCAAGGCTATGATCATCAATAGAAGCCGAAATAAAATTGAGTTGTCTCCACTTTACTTAAACAATTCTCCTATTGAATATGTTGATTGCATCCAAAATCTTGGCATATAATTAAATAGCAATTTTACTTTGAACAACCATATAAATAGTGTAGTCTCTAAAATTTATGGGGCGCTACGGGGACTTAGCCCTACCACCAATTACTTGCCGACTGCTGTTAAACTAAGACTTGTTAAATCATTTATTTTACCAATCATATTTTATTGTAGCGAATTCTATGCAAAGCTAGACTCTGATTTACTTATAAATTTGACGGTTGCTTTTAATAGTTGCGCTAGGTTTGTTTTCGGTGTTAATAGACAGTGCCATATATCTTCATATTCAAAAAAAATAACTGGACTTCACCTAAGTGATATGCTTAATTTTCTTCTTAATTTTCTTCTTAATTTTCTTCTATTGCTGCATAAAATCATATACAGAAAGGAGCCTGATTATTTTTTTGAACTTTTAAGGTTTTGTAGAAATCAACGAACAGAGCAACTCATATTGCCCAGGCATAAATATCTCTTGACCTCTCGTCATTTCTTTGTTTATGCGATACATCTTTGGAATACGCTACCTATTAATCTAAAGCAAATTTGTAACTCGAATACATTCAAGCAAAAACTCTTTAAACACCTTTCAGCTGTTCTCTAATAACCTTCTGTGTACTTTCATATCTTTCTTTCTCTGCATCTTTGTTTTCTCTTTATTTTATTTTTCGATAAATAAATAATATGTTATATTTTCCTTAAATATCCTTATTATTATTATAATTTTTTTAGTTTTCTTGTCATCATACTGAATAATTTTTAAAAGAACATGTTTAAATCTTTTAATTTTTTTTAACACATATTAAAATAATTTTTTCTAAATTTTTAGTTTTGTTTAACTTTGCCGCAGGGCATTCCCTTATGGAGTGTCGGGTATGACGATCCCGCGGATCCTGAGTCATTGCTCTTGTCTTTAATTTTATGAAAAATGTAATGTAATAAAAAATTATTTATAATTAATGAAGTAATGATTAAGAATCAACTATATTTGTACTACTTAAAAGAGAAATCTTATTGTACAATGAATTATGAGTTTCAAATAAACAAACAAACAAACAAACAAACCGAAAACCTTAAAAATGGAACATTTAAAGCAGCCACACCACCAGCAGCACCGGGATTTGGAGGGACTTTATTGTTTCTTGTTCGGGGGACCCCCCTTCACATTCTTGAAGAAATTGGAACTAGTATTTTTAGTTTCTTTGATTGCCCATTGACTGGATAGCAGTGATATCGACTTTTGGCACCAAAACAGTACTGACTGGTCCACTGTGCAACGGTGGAAATAAGCAACATCCTGTAACTATCAAACATGGGCACCAATGCCTTTAAATTTTTTCAGTTCGTATTTGAGTCAAGACTAACACAAATCTGACCTCAAAAAATGTCTAGCCCCACCCATTTTAATTCGTGCATGAAAGAAAGGGTTAATTTTAAAAAATAAAATGTTGACTTTGTGAAGATTTTCTCTGAAAACCTTTTTTCAGTCAGTGGACGTGTTTCTTTTTAACAAATTCCATGTTTGTCTAATGACTAGTTTTATTTGGAAATAATCTATCTTTGGCTTCCGGAACAAACATTTTTTTTTAATATGCTACTAAGTGTAAAATAAGCTTAAAATAATTAAACTAATGTCTCCTAAGATTAATTTTTGACTCGATTTCTCTTTACTTAGTAATTGTTAAAAATATTTGTTCACATAATTAAATAAATGACTTGTAAACAACAAGGCTAGTATATAATACAGATGGATTGCACCAGAATTTGTTGATAAAAGTCTGTAATTTGTTTTTAATTTGTACTGTAATACTGTACTATTCAAGTGCATTAAGAATTTTAATTTTATTTTTATACAAATACTTTAAACCATTCTAAACATGTGTGTGATCATCTCTGATTCCTTCCAAAGTGCAAAATTTGTTTCAAATACATGCGTGTCTATAAAAAAGCCTATTTATGTACACATCTCTTCTGAGTGACATTCAAAAACTACCCTAATTTATTTACTTTTTCAAACCCATTCAGCACATTTCGACTGACACACTAACTGACTGACTGATTATCTTAGCTGATTACTTTCTGGGCAGACGAGCAGCATATATCATCAAATCTGAGTACCACAAGCATAATTTTTTTAGGTTTTCTGCCTTGCGGCTTATCGACAACTCTTTGGTTTTTGCATAAATTTAGCCAAGTTTGAGTTTGAAAAACGAAAGTTGATAAATTATTCGTTAAATTGCGATTTGTACAAAGAAAATTTGTACAACATTAATTTGACAGCGATATTTTAGCATTTTCATGCATTTTTCCCATTTGCATTTTGAGTGAGAAACACCAACAACAAGCACCAAAAATAGAAGAAAATGTAGGAAAAAAAAAACAGAAGATGAAGAAAAAAAAAAAACATGCATGCGGAAAATTAATGCCCGTCTAAGGCGCAAAAAATAGCCTCGAGTATGTTTAGAGCTGGTGCGATTTCATCATCAACACTGTGCCAGCCAAAGTGTTGCCAGACTATCGAATACATCCATCCATCCATTCATCCATCCAACACTGCTATCTTCATTGGCGCAGAGATATTTGCACTTCCCCGGTTATGTTCTGCACGATTATGCTAATTGTGGGGAAAGTGAAGTTTTTTGCCAAACATGTTCGTTCATATGTTGTCGATCACCTACAATTTTTTTAGGGTTGACGTCGTCGTTCATAGTTGAGAGTAGCTGTTGTTGGCTGCTATGTTGTTGTTGCAGTTGTTGGTGTAGTTAAAATTACATTTTAAACTACTTTGCAGCATAGCGCTTTTTAGTGGCTCAGAATTACATCATTTTGAGGTTAAAATCGTAAAGATTTTTTTTGTTTTTTTTTTCTTTTCTTGGTGAAGTGTTCAAATATTTCCTTTAGTTATGTTGCTTTAATTAGTAAGCGGCATCAAAGAAACGTTTAAGCAGCTCAAGATAAATTCACTTTAAGTTTTTCCTTAGCATATTATGTATGTTATAATGTTTCTGTGTAAAACTTATGCAATTTACAAATTAGAGCTCACATCATTATTAGAAAAAAATGCATTTCAGTGCATACAGTTTTCATGTTTCTTTAAAAAAGCAATAGCTCACATGATGCCACTCGTAAAAGTAATGTAGTTTCGGAATGGTATTCGTTAGGGGCACAACAAGTGATTGAACCAAAAAAGTACCAAAATAATCGTAAAATTGAAGTTTCCAATTTTTGGTCGATAATGAAGACTATCAAGATTTGTTATTATGGCACTATAATTTTTTATTTAACCATAAACCATTTGGATACTGTCCACATCTTATTGATATAAAAATTGTTAAGTTTTTTAAGAAAGTTATATGGTAATATATATCTTTGAAGTGAAAATTAAAAGTTACGACTTTACTCCAAAAGGACTGGGCCGATTTTTATGAAAAAAAATTTTAAAATTTCATATTTGTGCTATAGATTTATTGAGGGGTAATGTTCTTTCAAAATTTTAGTAATAAGTTTATTTAATTAAGGTATAAAGTCTTTTAAAAATCATCCTAGCTGCCACTCATTGCATATTCGTTGTCTTTTGATGCGTTTGAGCCCGAACAGAACCAAAGCGGATGTCGGTTGTCGGATTCGCCGTGCAACAAAATACATGAAAATATATGCAGCCGCCAAAAATGAAACCGCCGTAGAAATGCGCGACGGGAAAACTCCAGAATAGAATATATTCTAATTTTTCTCTGACGGCTGGCGGATCTCTCTCTGAGTGTCTTAAATGTTGCCATATTTTTGCTAAAGATTGGGTACGTTCAGTGTTATTTTTGAAGTGAAAACTTCTTTAGGCGCGTTGAACGATTTTTGTAGAGGGTAAATCTTTGGTTTGCGTCATTGTGTTTTTCCGAGTAACTCTCGTCATCAATACAGACAGCAAAGATAAAAAGATAGGAAACTTAGAAAATGTAAGCAAGCAACCATCAATAAGTTTCTCTGCTGACGCATCGTCCTTTCCTCTCCCTTTGCTCCGCTGCGAAACATTAGCTGCATTCCCGTGGCACTAGATCAGATCCAAGGTAGAACTAGTAAAGGTATATGCATTTCAGACTGCTCTCTTTTTCTCATAGCCAGAATTGTCAAACTCAAGCATTTTGCTATTCTTGCCTATTTTCGCTTTCTTATCGCATTCTCATCGTTATCAGATTTTGTATGAGCTGTCAACTTCGTTTTGACAGTTGCGGCAGTCTCCCTCCCTCTCCGAAATGCATATACCTTCTCTAATTCTGCCATGATCAGATCAAATCTCAGTAAAACAACGTTCAAATTTATATCAATTTATCATCAGAGTCTTGAAACAGCTGTTTTAAGAACAATAACAAAAGAAAACAACAATATTAAAACGCCCATTGAGCGGAGAAACGTCAAAATAGGAAAATGAATAGTTGTTTAGATTTGCCAACTATGTTCGTTTTGATAAAAAATGCTTGAAAATTGGCAGCATTTTTAAATCAGAAATAGAGCTAGAAACGAGCTGGTTTTAATTTTTGTTTTGTGAATAAAATAGAGCCGCGCTCTAGATCAACAACCACGGGAATGCAGCTATTGAATGTTACTGTTTTTTTCAATATATATGTAGTTAGATGTAGGCTAAAATAAAATAAATTTAAAATTTTTGATATTTGCTTTTTGTTTGACTGGCCGTGAAGACTCTTTTAATGCCTCCACTTGAGATCTTGCTACCAGGCAAACAAAAAACATAGCAAGCAAAGTGCTGTTTATTTTCCGCCGCCAATTCGGTTCATCCTCTCTAACGTTGCGCAACCGATGTGATACTGCTCTTCTCTGTTCATCGTTGTAGTAGATTTGCTTGATAATTGTTGTTGTAAATGTATTTTAGTTCAGCTACAGATCTACATATACATTGACAGAAAAACAGTAAATATCCTTCATGATTTCTTTATGAAGGAACGATTTGTCAGCAGATAAACTTATTGATGGTTGCTTGCTGCTATAGTAGAATTAGACAAGGTAGTGTTAGGGCTGAATGTGTTCTCTTTCTAAATGGCCATAACTGTCAAACTCATACATTTTGATATATTTGCCAATTCTTGCTTTCATATTGCATTCTTATTGGTTGCAGATTTTGTATGAAATGTCAACTTCGTTTTGACAGTTTCGGTCACCGGCTCTCCGCCCTAACACTACCTTGTTTAATTTTGCCATGCTTGCTGCATTTGCTGAGCGCCTGGTAGCCAAGATCCAAGAGAGTGTATTTGAGTTTCATGACCAACATAAAAACATTTGTAGTTTTATAAATGTGGCCAGCATATTCTCTGACTGGGACATGGGAAATGGTATAATAAGTAATAGGTAGGAGTGACATTTCGTGTTTCGACCATCGAGTGTCAAGCAAAAGAAAATAAAATAGAGAACGTGTGTCACACACACTAGCCGCATTCAGAGGAGTCATCTGCTGTAAATGGATCATTTAATTGCAAAGGTTTATCACTCAAATTTAAAAAAAAAAACAGTTGCCAACTATTGACTCCGCTGAAAGCTGCCAGTGTGTGTGACACACGCACTTTATATTGTTTTCTTTTGTTTGAAATTGCAGCTCGTGAGAAAATAAGTAGTTGTCAAGGCTACCAAATAATAATTTTATCATCTGCATCGTCCAAAATTTTTTGTTTCTTATTTCAGCTACCATAAGCCTATAGTATCTTTTTTAAAAATATAATGCAATGATTAATGACACAAACAGTTAAAATAATGTAAATGAAATTCAATGAAATGTATGTAAATACAAATTTTATGTATGTGTGTATTATTAAGTATTTTAAGTGTATATTAATTATTTCAATAAGTTTAATTTATAATTTTTTTTACGTTTTACTTTGTTTTCTATATTAAAACCCATAATTTAAAATATAATGAAAATAATGTGCATTAATGATGAACCGGATGTACGGATAAACCGAATCGAGGGCAGAAAATAAACTGCACTTTGCTTGCTATGTTTTATGTTTTCCTTGTAGCAAGATCTCAAATGCAAGCATTAAAAGAAACTTCAAGACCCATCAAACAAAATATCATATATAAAAAAAACTAAATTTATTTTATTTTAGCTACAGCTCTACATATATATTGAAAGAAAAAATTAAATATCCTTTTTGAGGATTATTTTTCATTCAATAGTGCTCCCTGTATTTTATTTTGATATCAACAATATTCAATTTAAATTTAACAATATAGTTTGGTGTAATTATAAAAAAAACTGACTGATTAAAAAATATTTTGAAAGAAATAATCAAAGGTTGAGGGGGTGAAAATATAAAATTTTTTCCCGATTAGCATGAAAATTCTTATATAGCAGTAAGGCGGTCCGTGGCAGGACAAAGTCTTCCAGGAAATATTAATAGTTTACATATATGTTTGCGCTTCGGTCGGCAGTCCGCTCACTGCTATACTTTTTTCTTATTTTTAACTATGATCTGACATTCTGTTGTTGTGTCTGCGTTGCATTCATGTTAATTCAAAGCAAAATATAAAATAATTTGTATCATTCTCAAAATGAAATGCAACCATTATCTGACAACCGACACCGCTCCAATTCTGGACGGGCTCTCCGCGTATTTTTGTTATTTATTTATTTATTAACTTCAATAGTCTTTGAACAATATTTCTTACAGACTAGACTAGAAAAAAGTTAATAAAAAAGAAATTTATTACAAAATGGTATTAAGAAAAATTCTCATTTGATGCTTGGATATAGAAAAATCTGAATTATTATTGAAACTTATAATATTGAACAAATTTAATACTATTTAAATAGGTGTGCTTGCAGCATAATTAGAACGTTCCAAATAGAACGGATCAAAATACCTAAGAGTCCTTGCAGGCACATAAAAATTTATTAGTTCCAACAATTTTGGACTATCAACTTCCCCAGAAATAATGGCATGAACAAAAAGAAGTGACAAAATATATCTCCTAATCTCCAAAGATTTCAGGCCAATTAACAGACATCGTGCACTATAAGACGGCATTGAACCTTCAAAATTAAGAGAGCGTAATGCAACACTATGGAAAGATTTTTGGATGCGTTCAAGTCTCATCTTATGCACAGCATACTGTGGGTTCCACACCACTGCCGCATACTCAAGTCTAGAACGAACCAAACTAGCAAACAACGACTTCCAAGTGTAAGGATCCATAAAGTAGGAACAAGTACGACGTATAAAAGCCAGCATAGCGTATGCTTTCGGATTAATATAATCCAAATGTGGGACGAAAGAAAATTTTACATCAAAGACAACTCCAAGATCTTTAAACTGATTCACGGATAATAACTTAGAAGTAGCACTATGATACGATGACAGACAAACATTGGTATACCTCAAATTGGACATGAAAACATATTTCTCTAGATTAAGAAATTCATAATCCAGTTATGAAGAAATTCATAATCCACCTCATTTTTGACTTTAAGGAAAATCTTAAGGTCATCAGCATATAACAAACAATTACTGTGAGGAAAAAGATATGTTTTATCATTAATGAAAAGAATAAAAAGTAGATGTCCCAAATGCTACTTTGAGGAACGCCCGACGTAACAATATATGCAAGGATTTCACATTATCAAAAGCAACAATGCACTGCCTATTGGAAATGTAGGAACTTATCCAGCTAAGGAAACTTGAGTGAAACACATTCTCTGCAATTTTTTAACCAAGAGGAGATGGGAGACCTTATCAAAGGCTTTCGCAGAGTCAGTGAAGATCACATCAACTTGATAACCCTTCTGAAACGAAGATAAGCAATATTCAGAGAAAGTTACCAAATTAGAAACAGTTGACCGACCGGGCATAAAACCATGCTGATAAAGAGAAATAATATTCTTTACAGCGAAAAACAATTTAATCTTAACAATCGATTCAAACAATTTCGAAATAGTCGAAAGCTTTGAAATTGGTCTATAATTTTTGACATTATTTTTCGAACCCGATTTATGTATAGGTGTTACATAAGCAACTTTTCAGCCGTCTATAAAAACGCCCGAGCTAAGCGACTTATTAAATATTATTATTAAGGCATAGGCCACAGAATACATAGATTTTTTTCAGAAGGAAAGAACAAAGACCATCGAAATCTAATTTTTGTGACGATTTTAGCCTTATAATGGCCATCAACAACATCCTCTTCTCTCAGAGAGAGAAATCCAAAATCTATCTGCGATACAACACCATTTTCCACCTCATTATTTCGCCGAGAGAGGACCGCCAACCGTCAACCTCTTTGGTCATAATGTGCGTCACTTTTAATGATTTGCTGTACGTCCGATGAAAGATTTGGAAAACCAAATTTCAGAGAAACTATAACTTCATGCCCAATGGGAGACATTGCTTTCTTGTTCTCATTTGCATTAGGGATGGATAGTCAAATAAAAAAAAAAATCCATTTTCGACTTGTTATTTTTTTCAATTTCTCAATGAACAATTTTTTCGCAGTAGATTTTTTTGCCTAAATAATTGTTTCAAACCGGTTTTTTTACTTTTTTCATTATCTCGTACATCATTTATCATACACTGAGTTTAAAAGTGTTCAAAATGTGCTAACCTCAATTCAATGCATATTTGAAAATAAACATGTTTTTTTTTAATAAAACTTTGTTAGCATTGTAATCCTTGTTTTATTGAAGTTTTTTAATTAAAAAAGTTAAAAACCAATTTGAAGAAAACAAACATAAAACTAAATAAATACTTTTTGACTAGATTTTTGATAAATTAACTTCTGTACAAAAATAAAAGTGAATTGGAATTGACGATTATTAAATAAATTAAATTATGTTGCGATAATATTTTTGTCGAACCAGATGTCCTCAACAATTGAACGCAGAAAAACTAACATATTGACATGTTTTGGCGAAAGGCGCTTGCGTAACTGGTTGACGATAATACCTGCATGCGAGAGCAAGCGTTCGCAAGGTACGGACTTTGCTGGTGGTTGTGCAAGGTATTGGCGTAGTTAAATAGGAATTCCAGAAATTTCTGTTGCAGTGTTACTCTGTTCTGTTACTCTGCTAATGGATCGGTCAAAAGTGTCCCAAATTTCGTCATTTATATGTTTATCGTCGTTTATTTATTTAGTGGTGGCGTGCTTGACTGTCGCCCAGGGGTCCCGGGTTCAAATCCTGGCCAGGCTAAGGTCCTACGCTTTGACCTTTCTTTGCTTATTTCTAATCAAAAGAACTTTAAAACACATAAATTTACGACGAAAAGTTGTAGTTGGTGGTGGTAGGAAAGTTTATGGAAAGGAACGCTTAGTAACTAGATTTGACTGAGATCAAGGCATAATACTTGCTTCAGATTCACCACATGTTTCTAAAGCTTTCTATCACATTAAGAACATCCTACACAAAAGTTTCATTTGATTAATCCATTCTTCCATTCTGTGGTATCACAACGGACTAATTTGGTCTAAGTGGGCAGGTGTAAAAACCTGCCGCCACCTTAACCTAACCTAACCTAATGCTCATCAGAAATGCTCACAATATCGGGCTCAGCGATTTTTGTTTGCGTGTTTGAAATGTTGGATGACAAATAGTGACTTCAGTGTTGAGTTTTTAGATTGCAAATTTTTAAAAGATATTGCAAAGTCCATGAAAGCAAGGACTTAAGTTTTCATATTCATATTAACCCCTTTACTACAGTGCTTATTTCATACCCCGCTACCCTGGAAAATAGATGAGAGTTTATAAAAATTACAAAATGTGGCTTATTAGGTTTTTATTTTTTTATTTATTTAGTTTAAAAAAATTGTTGGCATATAAGAACAATTCTTTTGCATGCTGAATTTACAATAGAAATAACTACATATAAGATACAAAATGTAAATAAATATGTGTATAATAAATATAATTGTACTTAAAAGGACTTAAATTTAGACAATGAACAAGTATTCTTTAAAAACTAAGTAGAGAGTAAGAGAAGAAAAAATGAGATTAAAAGAAAATTGGGAGCTAAGAGAAGTGTTTGAAAATTAAATGCTTAAAGTTATTTTTATTAGAAACGCTTTTTATACTATTATGTTATGAATTCCACGACCTAATAGCGCTGACGAAAAACAATCTACTGAAGTTAAGGAAATTGTATCTAGGGATCATGAGATTCATATTTCTACTTGATCTGCAAAACTTCAACTTTTCAAAAAGATATGTAGGACTACGTGTATAGATGATCCGGTGAAGGAAAATGCAATGTCTGGCTTCAAGGAACCTTGGTAAGTCACGACCAAGTAATTTTTTACAACAGACAGAGATATAATCAAACTTTCTAAGACCGTAAACATAGCGAGCTGCATTATTAAAAGCGACAAGGAGCTTATGTAAGGACCTAGAGTCAAGTTTGCAGTACACGACTTCAGAGTAGGTTGCTGATAATTGTAGTACTACTCTTCATGTTTGGGGAGTATAGTAGTAGGAACTATCCAATAGGAGTACAATACAACAATTGTAGTGTTTTCGGCAGCGCTGGCAGAGAGCGGCAATTAACATTATATTAGGGGTATTCACCATTCAGTGAACTTGCCAGTGCAGTTGAGGACGTGGGCACTAGGGGTGGGATAGTGCACGAGTTTTCGAATTTGATACCCAGGGACCCTAAATAGAGTGAGGTTAGCAAAAAAATTTGGTAAAAAAAATTTTGGGGTGGGATAGGATTAAATTGCGCCGCATCGGGGTTAAAGTTAGGTGAAAAGGTCAAAATTTGGACAAAAACACTCATAACTACCCAAGAGTAGCTCCTAGAGGATTAAAATCTATTACCAACCCCCATTAATTTTTCATTCCCAAAATTTCATCCCAACATACCTACCCCCTATCCCCACCCTCTAATGGAGCACCCATACAAAATTTATATTTTTAAAAAATTAGCCCTAACCGCTTACAGAAAGCTGCTTGGAGAGTTAAAAGTATGACGGCCCCCTATTATATTTTGGTTCCCAACATTTCTTCAGAACATACTTAACCCTATCTCTAACCCCTAAGGGGGCTACCATACAAAATTGATGTTTTTATATTTTTTAAATAAAATCGGCTGATTCTGAATTAATTTATTTTGCAATGTGCTTGTTATTTTATTGAGCGTAACTAAAAAATTGTATAACTACAATTGTTGGAAAATGTGAATTAAATTAATTTATTTTTATCAAGCGATGTATATATTTTCCGATTTTCGGCGACGACCTGCAGCAAAAATATTTTTTCTTCCTCATTCCGGCATAACAAATTGTTATAGTCCTCTATTAATTTTACTCCTCTTTCGGCGGCGTGGTTTCAATATTTCTTGCATTTGTTGGTAATCTTCGCGCTCGATCCAGGTTTCTGGATACGTAGCAATAAAATCTGTTAATAATCCGAAGCGTGTGAAAAATGTTGATGTCTCAGGTGTGACGTAATTACTCAAATCTTTTTTCAATGCTTGATTCACTTTCTTCGGTGCCAATTGATTTCTTTTTACACCTTTGAAGCCAAAAACGTGTACTGGAAGTACTTGGTTGCCATCGCTATCCTCGCTATCATCTTCTTCCTCGATATCATCTTCCTTCATATCTTCTATCAGATCGCTCTCTTCTGTATCAGACGATTCTTCCGTCTCATCTTCAGATAGCTCGTCCTCGTATTCCTCTTTTTTTTTCTTCGAATATACGGATCGAATTTGCCATTTTTTGCTCGATGTTGCAGGGGACCTCTGAATCATATAAAGCAAAAGCTACAGCTTCACCACTGAGGTACCAGAGATGTCCACAGAATCTCTTTACCAATTGTTGCGACACAATTGGGCCAATTGAAGCATAAGCAGCAGCCGCCTTCAGAAATTTTAAATCTTGGTTTGGGGCTTCGATTGCTCTGGTGCTGCTAAAGCAAGCTTTCAGGTAAAGTTTTACAGTAAAAATGCAAACATCGCGAAGTCCATTCAATTCATTTTCGTCTAAGTCTAGATATTTTCTGAACAAAAACATTTTTGGGCAGTATTTACCTTTGGCCATCCATCGAGCATGACTGATGGGTCCTGGTATCCTAAAATGATAATTGGAGGGACCATGATCAAGGTACAATAGAACAATTTCAATTAATTCCTTGTAGTCGTCTCTTGGATGTTTTACTGTCAACTGAGCTAAGCAAAACTATTTGATTTCATTTTGGACTTGAACTGGTATTTTGGATGCAACTTCATCGTCACTTACGCCAGGAATGAACTGTTTGTGTTTTATATTGTCCCATTGGTCTTTGAAACGGGAAAGCATAGACACTCCTGGGCCAGACGTTTTTCTGAATTTAGCTTCGAACACTTCTTTTAATTGCAATTCGTAAATGTGATGCCTGCATGGCAAATATCAGGTTCTAAGATTTTATCAAGCAATACTGACTCACCTTGTCCAGTGTTTGTTTACGTGGTATCGAATGAAATAGCTTGAACTCGGTCAACGACTTTCCAATCAATCAAAAGCCCTTGAATGGCCTCCGCAATTTTTTTGCCTTTTCCTGTACCTGACGGTATCTTTGGCACGCCTAACAGTTGCTCATTTCCATCATATGTGATGATTACAGGAAGTCGATAAATTTTTTTGCCACCATGCATGTTCGGCAGCATTTTGCCATTCCAGTGTAAGTTGAAAACGAATACTTGACACATTGATACAATAACACTTAAACAAAATTGTAATTTATATTACCTGCGGGTTTTTCTTTAACATAGCAGCAATGTGCTCGCGATTTTGTGTACGGGCTTGTCGAATGGACTTTCTATTGATGATATAATCTCTTGGGTTGTGTTTAAACGCTCGTGCCGCAGCGACTAATATACGACTAATATACGTTGTTTTGCATCGGCCGAAAACAGACACACCAAATCCGGAGTAATGCATTTGATGCTGCCTCTTGTTCTTTTTGCTACTCCTGCACGCAACACCATCTGCACGAATGTAATATTTATCGATATAAGTATATTGGCTAGTACACACTATGCAATATTCACTCACCCACTGTAGCGGTTTGTGCTCCAAGTTCCGCAGGTTTTTTTGTTGCTCTTCTCGTTCCTCTCGTCTTTTTCGAATATTCAATTTAGATACATCCGCACCAACCATGCATCCCGGACGACCCTTTTGTTTTTGCATTCGCAAAAATTCTGCGTCTTCCGGATTTGATATTAATTTTAACGCATCGGAGTGTGCGATGTCGAACAGGTCATCTAATCTGACGACAAGCTTATCTTCCCGCTTCTTTTGTATTACACCGCCTCTTCCAGCACCCTTTTGTAATTTTCTCCATTCAGCGACTAACGAATCAACTTTTATTTTCACGTCTTCTCTGTGTTTCGTCGGAATAAATGCTTGACGCCAAAAAATCATAACTGAGTCTACCACCAAGTATGCACTGTCGTAGGCACTCTGTTTATGTCCAGTAACATAAAAATACATTTTCAGAACTTGCTTATTTGACGGTAGTTTCGTTCCCATTATATTGGAGCATGATTTTCCGATTAAATAATCTCGGTCTTCGATCTCAAGCTACGCGTAACGCCGATCGATATCGATGCCATTTTTATTTTTGATTCTCAAACTGATTTTACAATATGTTATAAATACACAATGAATGAAAAATTAATTAAACTTTATTCACTGTTAAACTGTCAATTGCTCTTCAGAGCTGATAACCAAGAACTGAATTGAAAGAATATTTGCTGATAGCATAAATTTGGACTTAAGAAAGAGTATCTTAAGACAAAGCCATTCTTGAAGTTATTGCACAATTTTGTTTACATCTACCATTAAGATGCTTAATAAGGGGTGGTCTTAACTTGCAATCAATTGATAGTGATATTAGAGATGATAGTAATGATAGGGATGATAGTGATGCGACTTTGACAAGTATCTGAAGAATGTATCGGATATCCATAATTTCCATTTTTCGCGCAATTTTGATGGTAACCCCCTTACGGGTTGGTATGTTCTGGAAAAATTTTGGAGAGGAAAAATAATGGGGGTTGATTTTATTTAAAAAGAAATAAAAAAGTTCAATTTTTTATGGGAGCCCCCTTAGGGGTTACAGATAGAGGGTAAGTATGTTCTGAAGAAATGTTGGGACCAAAATATAATGGGGGTCCGTCATACATTTAACCCTCCAAGCAGCACTCTGAGAGCGGTTAGGGCCAATTTTTTAAAAGCATAAATTTTGTATGGGAGCACCATTAGGGGGTGGAGATAGACGGTAGGTATCTTGGGATGAAATTTTGGGAATGAAAAATTAATTGGGGTTGGTAATAGATTTTAACCCTCTAGGAGCTACTCTTGGGTAGTTATGAGTGTTTTTATCCAAATTTTCACCTTTTCCCCTAACTTTAACCCCGATGCGGCACAATTTAACCCCCAAAATTTTTTTACCAAAACTATTTTTTTTCTAACCTCACTATATTTAGGGTACCTGGGTATCAGAATCTTGTTTCTAAGGATCTCCATACAACACTATCCCACGCCTTTTGTGCACTTTACAAAAACAAAATACACGTGCGTCAAAAATCTGCACTTTTCTACTGTAGCCTACAACTTGAGGACTTGAGCAGTTGTGCACTTGTGTGCATTGGCAAATTTTGACAGCTTTGAAAAAGTGATAGTGGTGCGTTCACGAAAACCTAACTGCACAGCTGCACAAGTCCTCAAGTCCTCAACTGCACAAGAAAATTCACTGAATTGTGAATACCCTTATTGTTTTCTCAAAGTTGGCTGCACCAATTGAACGCACCAATTGTTGGCAAATTGAACGCACCAGTGTTACTCTTGTATAGCAATCGTTTTTCACTGAGGGAAAAATAAGTGTTACTTACCGATACAATATTAATTGTTATAGTAAAAAAATAACATTAATTATGAATAAAAAAAAGTTCACAAAAACCGAAAATAGTCGATAAAAAAATGGATTTTCGACTAATAACTGAATTCATTAATCAATAAATGAAAACTATCCATCCATTCTCTGCATACCGCGCATTTTCTATGAACGTAACATCTCTGCTCAGATTAATTCGTCCTGACAATATCCTACGAATATCATCTGGCGTGCTTTCCTGCCAAGGTTTTGCCGCTTCTCTTTTGATATGTGAACATAAACAACTAAACCAAAAATTCTTCGGTTTCTTACCATACAAAATCCCATAAATGAGTCTCGTGGTTCCTTCTCGTTGATAACACAGACCAACAAATGTTAACTTGTTTTAGAAGCAGAAACTTCAGGTGCGATTCAGGTGCGTTCAATCTGATTCTGGCAGCAGAATTGATCTATCACGTCAGGTTTTTGAGAACCTAAAAGTGCAAAAACAATGTTTTTCGTCATATTTGACGTTATGTAGTAATGCCATCTACACTTTTAAAAAAATAAATATATTGAATCTAAATGTACAGGGCTCCCTCCTTTGAGTGGCGTTTAGTTTGCTCAAATATCGTCTTTCTTTGTTGTTGAGATATCACATGTTTAAATTTATACAGAACAAAGGTTAAATACAGAATTGTTATGTTTAATTAATAAATTAATAAAAAACCGGAAATAAAGTGTATCTATTATAATTTATCACACCAAATATTTAGATGATTTTGTTCCATTAAATTAATCTCTTTTTCAACTCGTCACAATTTGTGAATAAACTGTGATTTCCACATTGATTTTATAATGATGCTATAAAATGGTGATCGCTGATCAATGTTTTGCGCCTCTATAATTATATTTTATGTAGTAGCTGTTGCACACTTTTGTTATTTTTGGCCAATTTGCGGAGTCAAGTCAACATGACGCAGCTGCCAACATAGAGCAAAGAGTGCATTCATCTCGGTCACTAGGCGCAGTCGCAGTGTCACAAATAGTGAATCAGGAAGAGTTGCCACAAAACTTCAAGTAGCTTCAAGAACTTGCGCCATTTCCGCAGATCATGATGATGCAAGCCAAGCTGTGGTATTTATTGTGGTAACTCTACTAGCTGGCGATGCCAACAACACTTGTCGTGACTTCATTGCAGCTAATGAATTTCCAGCAATGATTGTTGAGGTTGTCGTTGATGCTGTTTATGTTGCTGTTGCGGTTGCTAGAAACAAAAAAAAAGGCAAAAATTGCTGGTAGCTCGTTTGTTTTTGAAATCGGGTTAATTGGGTGTTATGCTGGGGCGTCAACCGTGCCGCGTGCCCAGATGTTGATAATTTGTGTTCGGTCGTTGTAATGTAACGTTTCTACGATTGTCTACCAATGAGTCAGATGATGAGGTTTTTTGCGATTTAATTAATTTAAATGCTTCAATGAGATTCTTGGATTTTATGGAGAGTTGATTGGTATTTTTCAAAAAATTTTGATTAATTTAATTAGCATAAATGTAGGTTGATATATAAGAATTTCATTATGAAAATTTTAGAAACATTCTTCATGTAGAGCAGTAATTTCCGCCTTCGTAAGTATATTATGTTATATATTGTTAAACCCCCCTCCCCCTTTGAAAGTTTTATTTAATAAGGATCTTTCTATTAGTTTTGCCAGCGATTTTGAGTGCCAATGGCATAAATGTGTTATTAAATTCGCAGCTGATGCTGATAAGACAATCAGCTACAGTGTCGCCGTTTGGATCCACTCGGATCCATTTGGATACTTTTTCCTTCAAAAATTGATGGGTACTTTTTTTGAATCCTCAGTGTTGGATACTTTTTTAAAGATATTTTTTGAGTATATGTTTTTGTTTTCAAAATATAAAAAGTATGCAGTCCCTTCAATTCGACAAAAACATCAGGATAAATGATAACATTAACACATTTTTGGGCAATTTTTTAATGTCAAAAAATGCATTAAAGCAACCTCTTTACCTAGAACTTTAAAATTTTATGAAAAATATTTTAAGTCAGCTGCTGCTGAAAGTATTTTTTTCTGGTTGAAACAAGCTAAAAACGATAAGACTAATAGATTTTCTTTGAAAATGGTAGAAAATATTTTATTTTCCAAAACTCTTACAAATGAATGTATGTATTTGAACTTCTAAATTTAAGATGACATTGTACGTTGAAAAATAAAATTAAATAAGCTTAATTAAAGACATTTATTGTGAGTTTGGCCCAAAAGTAAAAAATTGGCACGACTTTTTAAAAAATTATCTGTAATTTTTAACCTTTAAGATTCTTGTAGCGATTGCAAATTGCAACGGAACTTAATAATTCTAGTAAAGGTTGTAGTGACTAGTACCCTTTTTAATATGCACTTTGATTTTTTTTTGTTTTTGATAAATTGGGACTGTCTGAAAATGACTACTTTTTACGGCACCTAGCGAGAAGAAGATTCATTAAAAACAAAATAAATTTTTGTGAATATTGTTTTCTATATTATTTACGTAAATAAAATGTCAAGTCTTTGTGTAGTATAGATTTTTCACAATAAATGTTTTTAATGAAATATTTTTATTTTTCTCTGTCAACGTGCAATTTTAGCTTAATATAATTAAAAGGCAATAGCACCCATATAATTTATTTTGCACTAAACTAAATAAGTTGATTAATTTTTTCCTTTTTTATGCAATTACATATTGTTTTGTATATTGCTTTTGTATAAATATTATTCTTATTAAATAGAGCCCTGCGTAGGTGCACTTAAAACCAGCTTCAAAACATTTGTTCATTTCACTGTACACTGTCTTGCTTGCTGCAAAGAAATCATGTGTGTGATTGCAGCGAAGGTGAACAAAACATGATAGAGCTATAAAAACAGATCTTAGATATTGTCGATCTAAGATATCGTTGTCAGAGAGCTCACTGCAGTCAATGCAACGAAAGCTTGTTCACTGGCAATAGATGATTTGTATCAGAGAACGAATACGGTGCTGGTGCGAACACTAGGTAAAAATGGGTCACGCATCATTATTTAACAGTGTTAGGAGGTTGCTGATTTCGAATATGAAGTCAGAATTTAAAAAATCAAGATGGTGGATAGGGTTGCCACCTTAATTTTTTGTATTTTTATGAATTCGGGGCTGGAAAAAAATGGTACACCAAAAATAGGCCGCTGAATCCGAATCCGTGGTCAGAACATCAAAATTATAAAGTTTTGATATAATAGGGTTGCCACCTAATAATATGTATTTTAGGAGTTTTAAACATCATTCATTAGTGTTAGGGGGTCGCTGATTTCGAATTTGAAGTCAAAATTTTAAAATTCAAAATAGTGGATAGGGGTGACACCTTAATTTTTTTATTTTTCGAATTAATTTTTATTTTCAAAAGTAAAAGCAACCCTATTATTTGAAAATTTTATAATTTAGAAATTCTGACCACGGATGCGGATTTAGAGACCCATTTTTGGTGCACCATTTTTTTCCCAGCCCCGAATTCATAAAAATACAAAAAAATTAAGGTGGCAACCCTATCCACCATTCTTAATTTTAAAATTCTGACTTCAGATTCGAAATCAGCGACCCTCTAACACTGTTAAATGATGTTTAGACTTTTAAAAACATATATTAGGTGGCAGAACTATTATAAAAAAATTACATAATTTTTTATTCTGACGACGGATTCAGATTCAGCGACCCATTTTTAACTAGTCAATATTGAAAATCTTGAAGTTGGTGTAAAAAAATGTCCAGTTAGGCGCTGACGACCGCTGATTAAAATTATCAAAATGATCCAAATGATCTATTGCCATATATTGCTTTTTATTCGCATCCTACCCTTAATGATTCAATTTCATTGCTTGTGGTGTTGACGAACAAAAACACGTCGTGCATGGATTGCCGAGAGAGAAAGTGTGTATTGCTTGCATTTAAAGGCTTTCGCTTGGTGTTGAACAAATAAAACTCTCAAGTGTTATTAGATGACAGTCAACTGTGAGCAATGCAATAAATCACAGTGTGTGTACGTTCAAATAGATTCACCGACGCAGGGCTTTATTGTAAAATTAATGTAATTAAAGATCAAATGCAACGCAAATAAAAAAGAGAAGTACTGAAATATATGTTCCTTTTTAAAAATACTTGTTAGTCTTAAAATTAAATAATTGAAATTGTTATGCAGCCTTAAAAAGTTGGGTTTCATTATTTAAAAATATTAAAGGTTTATTTTTGTGTTTAAAAAAGAATATATGATTGGCTCTTAGATTTTGATACGTTGATACTTTTTTTGTTCAAATGTGGATACTTTTAGATACTATTTTGAACTTTTCATGGATACTTTTTTCAGAATCATCGCGGCAACACTGATCAGTTATAGAGGTGGGTAATAGCACATTTTTTGGTGTGCTGACTCACTAGCACATGTGCACGCTTGTGTGTCAGCACACTGTGCTAGCACAATTGTGCCACAATCGACAAAAGCACTTGTTAGTGATGATTAAAAATAGAGTGTTAATACCTTCTCTATTGATTTGTTTACAATATTCACAAATTGCATATCGTTAATTATTGCAATTAAACCAAAGTGAAACAAAAAACAACTTTACAAAGGAAAAACTTTACAAAATGTAAGTAATGCAGTGCACAGTAGCGATAGCCAATGAGTGTCAGTGAAGAAGCTTAGCACAGCACGCTGCTATACATACCAACACTGAACATAAAAGCCACTTTACGCGCAAAAATGAGTCTAAGAATTAAAAGCCTTATGCAATATATTTTCCTAAACAAACGTTCAACGCTTGCTTAGTAACACACTGTTCTAGGCTTTACGCATCCTCTGCGCGACCTCGCTGAAATTGTTATTCATAATCATTTTTTTATTCATTGCTTAATTTTGTAAGGTTTGTGTCTAAACAATATAAACTCTTTTACAAAAACGAAGAATTCTTGTACATTTGCAAATCTGTTACTGAAAAAAGTATAAAAAGGTCGCATATGGAGCATGTCTATGATATAAATATCATATACATCAACCTTAATCGAAAAGACGACAAAAAAGTTTAGGTTAAAATTATGCAGCCTTTAAACGCAAATTTCGGTGTTTAAGCTACGCAGATCTTACACAAGCCCGAAAAACGTTTGTGAATAACGATGTGTTGCTTAAAGCTGGTTTAAAGTTACGCAGCCTTTAAAATGAGATTATGAATAAGGCTGTAAGTTTTCAGAATGTCTCGAAAACAAAAAAAAAAAACAAGTTTATTTTAATCGATTTAAAATATTCTTTATTCATTGAAGCCGTCAATCAACTTAACTTACTATTACAATTTCTTTGCTTTATAAAGCTTTGTTTCAATTTCCAAATATTCTTAAAGCTATGTTTCGATATCTTAATGTTCTATATTTCTCGTACTTGTATGTATCTATGTGTTAGTGTGTGTGCTGCGCTGCGATGGTCAGCGCTGCCACAATAAGTTCAGGTGAAAAGTGCAGTCGCGTGCAAGAATTGCATTCTGTGTGAACGGAAATTGGTCGGCTAGAACTCTCGATAATTGTTTACGACATTTGGAGTAAAGAATTATTTAGAATTTCGATTATGCCGAAATTGTGAAATTACATTAAGTGTGCGAACGGAAATTGGTCAGCCAAAATTCTCGATAACTGTTTACAACATTTGGAGTAAAGAATTATTTAGAATTTCGACTATGCCGAAATTGTGAAATTACATTAAGTGTGCGAACGGAAATTGGTCAGCCAAAATTCTTAAGAACTGTCTGCGACATTTGGAGCAAAGAATTATTTAGAATTTTGGTAATTATGAAATTAAATTATATTATTTTTAAATGGGAGGAAGGGGTTTGCTATAACTTCTAAGCTCTGCTCTTTGTGTTCTATTGTGCCACTATGTGAGTCAATGTAGTCATTAATATAAGTCATTAATAAGTCATTATGTAAGTAAGTCATTAATATTCAAATGTTTCGCACATGGCACACTACAGAGAGTCAGCACAGTGCCATAGCACAGCACTGAGTTACCCACCTCTAATCAGCTATTAGAAGCTGTCTTTATTTTCGATATTGTTTGGTTTATAAATTTACACAACGGTATGCCCATAATTGCAAAACACTATCATTGAGTTATTAGATGTAAATAAAAAACATGTGTTTTAATTTTAAAGAGAAATAACAAAATTCATGCTTCGTCATTTAGTTTGTATTTGACAGCCGTTGACAGCAGACAACCTCGTGAATTTCAAAAAAAGTGAATTCCGGTATTCATCAAGCAATAATTTTGGCATAAAAACCATCATCGAAAACAAGGTAGGGCTAGATAAAGGCTTTAGGGACTTTGAATTAAATTTCGTTGCAGTCGTACCATTACAAGTGACCCTGAACATTCAGGTGGCTCTAAAGAAGTTGTCAAGTCAGAAATCTTAGATGAGATCTATGGAATGAGGAAATCTATGGAATGAGATTGGACCATCGGAAACTGCGTGAGGTGGCTGAGGCTATAGGCATATCAACTGAATGGGTACATTACATTTTTCATAAATATTTGGACATGAAAAAGCTATTTGCGCAATGGATGTCGAGGTTGGCCACACTCGACTATAAGCGCAGCCGTGTGACCACTTCAAAAAAGTGTTAGGCTCAATCCGAAAAAGTTTTTGCGCAGTTTTGCAAGCGTAGACGAAACATGGATACATCACAACACACCAGAGACCATATGGTTTCATCAAACTCTAACAAATATTTCTCATTTTCCCAGCAAATATATGGAGCCATCAAACTGTTTGGCACCACATTACTTGAAACATAAACAGAAATTCTGACGTGTACATGAAAAACGACAACGCACGTTACATTCGGATACATTTTTTCATAAATTTTGCAAATTTTATTAACAGTTTTTCAATTAAGATGTATGAGTTTAATTTATAGTAATTATAACATCCTGCATCTTACTAGAAAATGAAGTTCTTGTGAGACTAACACTCGAACTTACAATATTTCTTTGAAATGGGCGATCGCACCTCGAAAGTCAAAAGGAATAAAAAATTATAAATTAAATAAGTTAAAAAAAGGCCAACATCATCTGAAATATCGTTTTATATTTTTCCATTGTAGTTCAATTGGATAATTAAGTAATTAGGTAGGAAAGTAATTATATAATTTAGTAAATTAAAATAAATTTAATATATTTTTCTTTCCATGCCAATATTTAGCCAATTCCTTGCATTTTTACTAAAACAAAAAAGCTTACGAAACATTTACGAAACATTTACAAAAATGAAAAACTACATTTTTGAAACAGCGCAGGCGATGTGATCATCATGGTAAATGAATTTAAGTATAAATTGTTTAATTTATTAATATTCAAATGTTTCTCTTAGATAATATGATAAAATAATACTTTTTAATAACTTTTAATATTTTGGTCATAGTAAATTTTCAATGGATCTGCCCATATTTGGTTCATGGGACAGAACAAAAGCTAACTTTTGTAACCGCTGTAATTATCAATTTTTCAAATGCTGTTAAACATTTAACTCATCCTAAATTAAATTGTTAACATTATACAAATTTGTTAAAAAAATATACTATTTTAATGATTTGTATAACGGTGTTAGTAATACATATGATAATTGTAAGCTTTAAAGCGTTTGCCCACAAATTAATTTAGCGTAAGCATGTGCTGGCGAGTGCGAAGTACTACAAAATGCGCGAGGTACATGTACTTAAAAATGAATAACTTCTAAACCAATGCGAATCCCACTATTAAATTCCACTATTGTGTATTTCACAGTGCGAAAAAATGCAACGAAGTTTGAATACTTGGGAGATAATGTTTTTTCTGGTAGATCTTGTTGGGTTAAGAAATGTTCTGCACTTGGAATTTGCCGGACACACCCAAATCTGGACTTATGGTACAAAACCGATTTTGCCTACCTTTGCCCACTTACTAGCCTATAACCTACCTGACTGTCAACAGACTTTAAAAATTTGACCGGATCCTGAAAGATAATACTTAAACCTTTCCAACGATATGTATGCTGCTTAAGACAACTTGAGAAAGCTGTGTGTATTTACCAGGGCTGTAGAGTCGTCAAAAATAGTTGCGACTCCGACTCCGACTCCGACTCTAACCGCCGAAATTTTTAAAGTACGACTCCGACTCCGACTCCGACTACGACCAAAGACAAAAATAAAAACCTCCTAAATTTAGTCAATTTTTAAAAGAAATTCTCAAGAGCAGAATTTTATTTAAATTACTAATTTATTATACACATGTTAATGAAATTTTCATTCTATATATTGTATTATTCAACTCATTTTTAACTAAGTTAAAAATTGAAAATTCACTTTCAACCGATTCATTTGAAAATGGAAGAGCCAGTAACGAGGAGCTAATTTGCTTTTTTTAGGAAATTTATTGAAAATGAATAATTGTATATCTGGAGTTCTATTATAGTGATAACAAATATTTACCCCTAAAATGTACCCTAAATAAAAAAAATAACCTAAATCGAGGGTAAAATTTCCCAAACTGGCAGCACTGGTTTCCTTTCATTAAAGAATGAATGCAATGATTTTATCAATCTTAGTGACTTATCAAAATTGCTTTTACTTGTGAGAGAATGTTAATGCTTTTGTTTGCTTCATTTTCTTCTTAATCATGAGAAAATTAAAGCACAAGTTTATAAGTGGCAATCAGGTTGACTGTTGAAAATTTTAAAAAAGGAGGAAAAAATCCGTTTTTTCAAAAACGAAAAGTCGCACAAAAGTCGAACATTTTTAACGTTTTTATTCAATCAAAAACACAACAAAAATCAACAAAATAAATAATTCGAATTAAATAAACTAAAAAATAATTCATTACAAAAGATATAGTCAACTTCTGTAAAAAGGCAAATATGTGAAAATTGAAAATATTGAAAAAAAAAATTTGAAAGAATTTTTATTTTGGAAAATATTTGAAAAATTCTTTTTCGGAGTCGCGAGTTTTTTTAGCAACTCCGACTCCGGCAAAAACACCGCGACTCCGACTCCACGACTCCGACTCCACAGCCCTGGTATTTACTCTGCAAATAATTTTTTTTGGCTTTTTCAACTTTGACTTTTTTTATATACTAAATTATATAACGGATACACTAGACCTGTATGGATTCATAAAAAATATTTATTAGCAATTTAAAAGCAGTTTAGTTTTTAAAAATCGGTCTATAATTGACAAAGTTATTCATTTTTCATGAAAGTCGATTTTTTTGAAAAATCCATTTTCAGCATGACAACTCAAAAATGTTTGCTTGACTGTTTTCTTTTTAAGTCGGCATCATTAGTTTCACGTTGTAGTGACCTTCAATACTCCGGAGTCATTTTAATTTTATTTTTTCCTTCAAAGTGTTTTTTATTGTTGCCATTTCTTGGTGAAAATGTTCTCCTTGTTCATCGCTGAACTGGCCTAAGTTTTTGTATAACATATTTTAAAGTTATAAAGGCGTAAAAAACAAAACGTCAAATAAAGAAACAAACCATTTTTCACATGAGAAAAGCTCTCATTGTCAGGGACCGAACCGGTTATAGTTTTTATCAAAAAAGTCAGTTAACTTTTATTTTTTCCGACAAAAATACTAGTTATTTTATGCCTTTTATTTTTTCGGGTAAAAATAACTGTTACTTTTGACTTTTATTTTTTTGGTCAAAAATAACAGTTATTTTGTGCCTTTTATTTTTTCGGTCAAAAATATCAGGCAATTCGAATTTTTTAAAGGCTACTTGAACGGCAAAAAAAGTTTTATGCAATTTCTATCGTCTCATCAGCGCGTACATTTTGAGCTATAAAACTTTTTAGTTTTTAAAGTTTTTTATTCGGCCTTTGAAAAAATACAAATTGACTGATATTTCTGACCGAAAAAATAAAAGGCACAAAATAACTGTTATTTTTGACCTAAAAAATAAAAGAAAAAAGTAACAGTTATTTTTGCCCGAAAAAGGCAAAAAATTACAGTTAATTTTAATTTTTATAGTAACAGCCAAAAATTTAAAAGGCGTTTAATATTCGCGAAGTTGCTGTTATTACGATAATAATCGTATATTTGAAAAAGTCCTCTGGCGACGTTTTCGTAATGCCTTTTTCATCTGAAAATTGTAAAATAACAGTTATTTTCGGTCCCTGCTCATTGTATATTGTTGTAATTTTTACTTCTTCCACTTCTTTTTATTTTCTGAAATCTTCCGATTTTTTTAAAGCTTAACTTAAGAGAATGCAAAGAGCATAGAAAGCAAAGAGATTGTAGGTTAAATGTTCGTCAGCGCAACCTGCTTTTTGATGATTCGCGAGAGAAAAAGTCCTCAAAAACGAAATTCATATCTTAAGTAAAGCTTTTAAAAATTCTGTATTTTAAAAAAAATGAGAACAAGTAAGAATTGCAACCACAAAATGCAGTGAGAGCTTTACTAATGTCAGGAACAAAGTTCATTTATTAGTTTGTGGCACTTGTGAGAAATGCACTCTTTTTCCGCCTTTGCTCGAACTGTCACTGTGCTTTTCTTTGTTCGAAGCATTCATTTTGTTAATTTATTTTCATCCATTCTGACAGTTCGACCGAGCTCGCTCTCAAGTACGACAACCTTATAAATGAGCCTTGGTCATGATTCAATTATATATAAGGTTGAGTAAGCTGAGAGCACATATCTCTCGGCGAATGTCAGAAACAGCTGTTTGGTGTTGTTATCTTTTACTTTGACATTCGCGAATCCAAATTCCATCCATCCAGCGTTTTTGTTTAAAACGGTTACTGGGCTCTTTAAAAAAGGAAACGTTTTCCTTGTTGCAATAGTTTTGGCAAATCGCGTACTTTTTCGGCATTTTGAAGCGGTAACAAAAAATCAAACACCAAGAAAATTGTTTGAAAATTATTTTAAACACAAATTTTAAATTAAAATTCAATAGTTTGACTTCTAGTCAGAAATTTTAATTTGATTGTTTACTTGTCTTTTTTGTTGTACTTTGACATTTTGCGATCCAAGTTTTGTTGTTGTATGAGAACAATTTCATGGTTACTTAACCTTATTCTGGTTGAATCATGGCCTTGGCCATTGATGAATTATATATAAGGTTGAGTAAGCTGAGAGCACATATCTCTCGGCGAATGTCAGAAACAGCTGTTTGGTGTTGTTATCTTTTACTTTGACATTCGCCGATCCAAATTCCATCCATCCAGCGTTTTCGTTTAAAAATGTCACTGGGCACTTTAAAAAAGGAAACGTTTTCCTTGTTCCAATAGTTTTGGCGAATCGCGTATTTTTTCGGCATTTTGAGGTTGTAACAAAAACTCAAACTCCAAGAAAATTGTTTAAAAATTATTTGAAACACAAATTTAATATTAAAATCCAATAGTTTGACTTCTAGTCAGAAATTTTAATTTGATTGTTTACATGTCTTTTTGTGTCTTACTTTGACATTTTGCAATCCAAGTTTTGCTGTTGTATGAGAACAATTTCATGGTTACTTAACCTTATATTTAATTGAATCATGGCCTTGATCAGGAATATATAATTTTGTTTTTTCATTTGACGTTTTGTTTCTCACAGCTTTATCACTTTGAAAACCATTTGATATAAAAAAATTTACTATTTAATAAAAAATAGTGTGCAATTAATATTAAATGTGCGAAAAACCTAATAAATTTGTTGTATTTGTAAATTTCCAATAGATATCAGTCATCGGTATAGTTTTAAAGATATCATGTTAAGTTATCTGTGCTCCTTTAAAAAATGTGCAAAAGAACACAAAAAAGTTGTGCAGGCATTTTTGCAGAAATTTTGTTTTCATCAATAACTCCGTCAATTTTTAGCCGATTTTTAAAAACTATTGTCGCAACTATTGCATCGCAATTGTTAATAAACATGTTTGCTTAGTACATTAACAGAAAGTGTGGAGTCTATATAAAATAGTGTGTACAAAAATCGTGAAAGTTAGAAAATATTAAAAAAATTGAAACAAATTGAGTTTTCTGGACAAATACACATGGATTTATCAAGTTTTTATAATTAATATGCATATCATTGGAAAGGTCTAAGTTTTTCTTCTGGAATCCGGTAAGAAACTGAAAATCGGTGTAACATTGGCTAAGTAATAGCCTTATAAGTGTGCAAAGGTACAAAACCGGTTTTTAACGGTAAGTCAAGATTTTGGGGGTGTTTGACGAATTTCTACTATGCAGTCTTGTTATACTCAACAAGACCTACAAGAAAAATGGCAATACTTCCCAGGTATTTTGGACTGTCGCACCGTGTTATCTACATACTTCAGGCTGCAATTTGAATATGTGAAAAAATCCTAAAAATTGTTAAATTCTTTATATTCTTTAAATTTATATTCTAAGTTCAAACTTCAGGGTTTTTGAAATGGAAAAAATTTTCGAATTTTGAATTTGGTCTCGGAATTCAAAATTACAATTTATTTGCTATATAAACCTAATAACAAACATTTTGTTAATTTTTTACCTACAAAAATATTTTTTAAAAAATCTTTTTTTCAACAACTCCAATCTTAAGAAGCTCTTCACTTAGCAACCAAGACAGATAAAAATATATTAATTAACGTAGTCCTCTTAGCAGAACAGTATGGCAAAATTTGAAAAAAATCCGACGCACTTAATTTTTTTTTGTGGTACGCCACACATAGAATGCGCCATATATAACATGTCTTTTAATGTTCAAATTGAGTGAGTTAACAAATGATGTAGTGGCAATAGTGAATTGATTGATACCCGATACTACTATATATTATAAACATTTCGTTGCACTCCAAAGACCAGAAACAGTGTCTACTAGACACAAACTCACAAACAATATCATCATTCGATTCAAACAAGTAGTTGAGTGTGCTGTTGATGATTAACTTTTTGATAAGCTTGCTTCATTTTGATGCACTTGCGTGTAAGCTAGGAAGTTGACCTACTAGTTTAACCTACCTTTTTACACGCCAGAAGCACACGTTAGAAGCTCTTCGTGTTCTAAAATTTTTTTGTTTTTGCTTTTATTAATCTGCCTAGCATCGGAGTGTTTTATAAAGGGTCCACCTGAATGTTGCGTTGCATGTTTCGGCAATTTTCCATTTTCATTTATGTTTCCATTTTCACCAAAGAGAAGTTACACTGGTCTACAAAAAATGAGGTCATGACTATTAAAAGGCAGCTGGGGGTTATTTTTAAAGTTGTTTACAGATATTTAAGGTTATGTACTCAAAACATTGGGATCATCAAAACTTCTTTTAAGATGATATACAGTGGTGGTCACGAATTTAGCACACTTAAAAAAGTAAAGTGAATACTTATATTTTCCATTTATTTGTTGTAAATTTTTAATTAACTTTTTTTTAGTGTATATATTATGTCTTCTTTATTTCTTATATACATTTTTTTATTTCAAAACGTTTTCTTATAGGACTTAAAATCAAATAAAATTTAAAAATAAGCATTTCGACTTGGTCATGAATTTAGCACACGAGCGAAAAAATGTCTAGGATGAAAAATATAATCAAAATTGATTGCATAAAACTCAATATTTCGTAGGAAATCCCTTATTATTAATTACTGCATCTCATATCCTTGGTAAACTTTTGACCAAAGCCTCACAACGGTACTTTGGAATACTATACCGAATCCTTTGGGTTTTCCTAAACAATTCTAGCAAATTTTTGGATTTTACTGTTAGTATTTGCTGCTCGACATCCCATCACAGATTCTCAATCGGGTTTAAGTCCGATGATTGCGATGGCCACTTCAAAATATCAATATGTTTGTCTTCCAAGCAACTCTTAACTATGTGAGCACTGTGCTTTGGATCATTATCCTGCATAAAACGCCATTAAAGTGGCAAATTATCCTCTTGAAACGGTATCATGGTATTGACAAGTACGTTTTTGTAAGCGTGCTGATCCATTTTTTGGTAAATTTAAACAATTGGATAAACTCCGTGCCAAGAAAACGCCGCCCATACCATAACATTTCAGCCACCCTGTTTAATTGTCTTCAGCGTGTACTTTTGATTGTGTTGCATGTTTTGAGGACGCCACACATATTGTTTGCTATCAGATGCGAACCAGCAAAACTTTGATTTATCCCTCCAAAGCACATTTTTCCAAAAATTCGTTGACTTTTTAAATATTCTTTTGCAAACGCAAGACTGCATTTAATATTTTTTTGCGACACATGTGGTGTTCATTGGGCTATAAAGCTACGGAAATTGTTTTCATTCAAGCGTCTTCTTATGTCTTTTGAGGATACATTTATGCCATATTTTGATGTAATTTCATTTTAAATTTTATTTGAGGTCTTAAAAGGATCACTAAGTGGAGATCTATAAATCAAATGGCCCTCTCTTGCTACTGTTTTTCGCGCTCTTGGTCGCTATTTTACATTTTTAATGCTCTAATACTGCTCTACATGTTGTAATGCGTTATGTAATAACTTTCACGAACATCTAAGAAGCAGAGCAATCTCTGAAACTGTGCTTCCACCATTTTTCATTTGCTGAATAAAATGCCGCTGAGACTCTGAACATCAGTAGCCTTTCGCCATATCTTTCTGCAATTTTTTGTTAGAACTCAAATAGAAACTTAATAAATTTAGTATATCTTACTAGTAAAGTTTAATCAACGAAAATAAAATACGATATGGAACAGTAATTCTAACCTGTGCTAAATTCGTGTCCAGCATTTAAACCACATTGATTCATACTACTTGAAATATGTCAGAAAATTTAAGAATAACTAAGAAACCAACTAACGGTACATAGAGTTAACTTCATAAACAATACTCAACAAAAAAGATTTGATTACAATTCTCAAGCTAAGATGTAAAAATTTTCAAATTAGAGTTACTAACACAGTGTGTGCTAAATTCGTGACCACCACTGTACATGATACACACAATATTTTTGTTTACTTTTTTGTTTCTGATGCATCATTTAATGCTCTTGATGCATCATTTAATCCTTCAAAATAACCTAATAAGCGGCCACTTAAGTTTGTGACGAGGCAAAACATGTCGCCAGTTTTGCCGCACATGCTAAACACAACAATAATAACACATTGATAACAAAGTAACTACCACAGCAATAAGGCCGCGTTCAAAGTGGACGCTTTGGCTGAAGCTGATGCATAAAGCTGCTTTGTCAAGCTTTTTTTGATCATAGTGAATGCTTATTCAACGCTGCATAAAGTAGCTTATTGAGCTTATTGGTGTTCATAGTGCGCGCTTTATGCTTAAACTGATATGCTTTGTTTTCATTTGTCTCTTTGGAAAATAATGTCCTCAATTGCGTTTTGCAAAGTAAATTTTTTGTTTAATGAGTATGTAGATTCGCGATGATCACCAATGAAAGATCAAACCAATGACAAACAAAAGTTCAAAGGAACTTGAAAACACAAAGCATAACAACGGTGGAAAGTTCAGCACAAAAAGTACCCAAGAAGTAAGCAAGAACAACGAAAACTATGTAAACAAACGAGATAGAATACACAAGCGCATACAACTGAAAAGCACCACAAAAGGATCACAAAGCAACAGAAACACAACAACAACACAACAACAATACAACAATGGTTAAAACTTCAGCACAAAAAAATCAACGAAAATATTGTTAACAGGCAAAATAGATAAACATGTGCCGAATAGCATTTTAAAAATGCTCTACAACAAAGCATAAAAAACAAAATTATTTTTCTGTGTGAGCAAGCGAGATGGAAATATAAGCGCTGAAAAGCATTTGAAATTAAGCTTTATGCTAGCTTTATGCTGGCACTATGAACGCTTTGAGCTTTTTCCATATGATTATACACAAAGCGTTTTTCAGCTAAACCTCTCGGCTAAGCTAAAAGCGTTTACTATGAACGCGGCCTAAGAACAAGACGCCACTATGAGGAAGTACATAAGAAGACGCAACAACAACACAAGCATAGTCATCATCAACAAGCACGGAGCATATTAAATACAAAAAGCAAATTATTTCATTTTTTTAACTTATCTCAAACATGAACTACGTGATCTGTAGATACCTTCCTCTTATATGATATTAAAAAAACAACACATGATTTACTTAACTAATGCTTAATTATTATTTACTACAAATGGAAATTAGTCAGAAACAATTTAAAATAACTATAATAACTATATATACGTTTTTAACAAAGCACCCTGTGCCATCATAAATATTGTAGTTAAACATCATTTATATATATGCGGTGTGAGCAACGGTCAATGCGACAAAATGAAGCAGCAACCAACGGGACCGCGAGTACTTCGATGGGGGCTCAGGGTGACCCCATAAACACGAAGCATATGTTTCCGAAAACCACTGAGCGGTATCAACATGTCGACGAGAGCATGAGTAGCGGAGCATGGCACCACTACTGAGCGGTGTCAGCATGTTAACGAAAACATGAGTATAACTAGCTGACAGCGATGCTGCTACGACCAACCAGCAAATCAGAGTATGCAAGGAATTGATGCAAAAGATCGCAAGGAACAACATAACTTATAGGCGCATCGTCAGATCGCAAGGGACCACACAGCTTATAGGCGTATCGTCAGATCGCAAGGGACCACATAGCTTATAGGCGCATCGTCAGATCGCAAGGGACCACATAGCTTATAGGTGCATCGTCAGATCGCAAGGGACCACATAGCTTCTAGGCGCATCGTCAGATTGCAGAAGACATACTCTAGCCGGACATGACAACGACGATTCAGCAGAGTTTCCGCCAATCACCACACCCACTATCGAACGAGAGTCGAACGTCAGTTACCTCAATCACTGCCGCACTGTTCACCACATCGCCTTAGTATTTTATAAAATATTTTAAAAAATAGAATCTAAAACACTTATAAAATATTTGAGGAAAAAAAAATCAAAAACATTTATATATAAAGCTTTATTTGGAAGAACCTGAAACAAAAAATTCTTATTTTGTGAAGAATTCTGGACACGACTGAGAATACCTCAGCTATTGAGCCGGAGAACCGTCAGCTTCGTTACAAGTTTTTATTTCTTAAAATGTTTTGAGAGTTTTGCAGTTCAATTATGTCAAAAAGTGTTACAGTGAATGCTCAAGATATAGTTGGAATATATTTCATAACGTTTAACTGATTGTTACACTGCAAGAAAAATTGTAGGTGGTAGCTTGTTTAAAAAGGTAAGTATAGTATTTGGTATTTCAAAGTATGTATCCTGTACATTTATTTGGGATCGTTTTGTATGGAAAGAAATTTTTAAAATCAACTATTGCATATTTGTTTTTTAATCAGCGAAAATTCCTCAGGGCCTTTTGGATTCTCCTTTTTCTTTTTCTTACGTTCTTACTTATTTACTCACTTTACCTCTTTTTCTTTTCCATCTTCTATTCTATTATTCATTCACTTCTTTACTATTCGTTCTCTTGCCGTATCTTTTTAAATGCTTTAAGTTCGTTGTTCATAAATATTTTCTTATGTCAGTTTTAAATCATATGGATATTTATGTTAAAAGCAATCATAAAACTGTGATAGAAATTTTGTGCAGGTAGCATGAAGTATCAAAAATCGTTAATTTTAATGCTCGAAGTCTAAATGATTTCAAGTTGGATTGCGTAAGGTTACAAACAGAATGAACGCTGATTCAGACAGGCAGGCAGACAGGCGCAGGCAAAAATGTGCGAAGAAACGAGATAGAAATACATCCAAGCTAACTTTTATCTCGCTTGTTCACATAGTTTGCCTGCTCCTGTTTGCCAGCTTATCCGCTTTGGCGTTCACTCTGTTTGCAGCATGTCTTTGTAGATTCATATGTTGATGTTATTTGTGTCTCAGAAACATGGTTTCATGAAGATGTAAACGACTCCTATCCTAACTTAAGAAAATTATAAGCTTTTCGGAAATGATAGAGTGAACAACAGAGGTGGTGGAGTTTCAATTTATTGTAAGAATCAGCTTAAAGTAAATGTTGTGGGTAAATTTAATCAATCGGAAGTAGAATTTTTTGAACTTTGAAATTTTAGGCAGTGGAAATAATGTTTTTGTTTTTTGCGTCTACAATCCAAACAGACGTTACAGTTTGGATACCTGAGTTATGCAATTTTATAATTGTTCTGTAGACTATGAACACTTTGTTTTAACTGGTGACTTTAACATAAACCTATTAGCCAATAGCAATCTTGCCAGTAGCTTCTTAGAAAGAATATCTGAAGTTGGATTCACTGTAGTAAGCACTCTCATGCCGACTAGTTTTTCAAACAACTCTCCTCCAAGCTTACTAGACATTTTTATTATCTCCGACGAATCAGCTATTTTGCTTTTCGATCAAATATCTTTTGTTTCCCATCACAATCTAATTTTCTGTACATTAAATAGCAGAACGTCGGCCGCTGGACCTGAAACTCATTTTACATATCGCGATTTTAGGTCTCTTGATAGTAACTTTTTGCATTAGAATTTGGCTTTAGTAAACTGGTCAGATTGGTGGATTTTACAATCAGTGGATGAAAAGCTATATTTTTTCATTGACTTAATAAATAATCTTTTTAGTATGCACGTTCCCTTGCGCAAATCGGTTTATTTTATATTTAAACTTAATCCTGCGCTACCCTCTACACTGAAGAAAAAATCATTTGGTAAAATCAAGTGCGATTTATTAAAAAACTTATTAATAACTTTTTATTAAAAAATTCTTGCTCACATACAAAATGGAATAAAAAATTATTAAGTTTTTTTTTAATATTTGTCATGTTATTTTTTAAGCATGCTTTGGCATAAATGTTTATTTGCATTTTCGACAAAGTTTTGTTGGCAATTCAATTCTGGAGTTGAATTTAAACTTTAACGCTAAAAAAAATTAATAAAATGTGTGAAAAACTAAGGCAACTACTCGTAGACTTCGAATTAAGAGACGTGTTCTATGAATTAAATGGTAAGCATTGTGAAAAAGTAAGTGATATCTTGCAGCGGATATAATACATATATTGATTTTTAAGCCGCCGGCATTGAATTTTAGCATTGTGCGAAATTAACTGAACGTGACATTGCTTCTATTTTGAAAAGCAGTGAGAAGGGTAAAATATTTTGGACTTTTATAATAATAACGGAAAGTTAAGCGAAAATGTGTGGTATGAACTCACTAACGCTATTCTTGAGTATGTTTTCCAACAGAAAATAACGCTAAAGCCAGACGACTTCCAAGCTCTGAAAAAAGAGATCCTCAAAAAATTTCCTTCAAAATCAAACCTTTTGGTAATTTCATATTCAATAGTAATTCCGTATATCACTATAATAAATATATTTTTAAGTAAGACTTTTACTATATTCCAATATACATTCAAGGAAATGCAGTTGGAAAATTGTACACGTCAACTTAAAAGCAAAACGTTAGCGAATGCAGGAAACTCAGATAGAAGACTTTTTGACTGCGATACAGAAACTTCGTCGCAAAATTTTCATTTGAGTAACGAGTTTGATGAAGGCTTACTTAAGGCTCATAAATTGGACCTACAAAGAGAAGCTGAATGGGAAGTTGTTTTGAAGACTGAATTTTTTTAACGAGTGGCCTAAATATAAGGATGCTTGATCAGCTTCAATGTTGAGAAATGATTACTTATAATGACTTACAGGTTTTGTAAGAAGTACTTCTTCTGGTCGCTTGCAGATAAATATAGATTTCGACACAATTTATCCCCGGAAAAGTTCATCTTTAAAAAGAAAAATGGACAGATTTCAAGGAAAAAATAACCCGATTTTATTGTTTGAACTTATCAAATAAAAGTAGCACATCAATGCTAAAAGCAGATTTGGAAAGTCAGAACTTAGGTGAGCACGTCAAATAAACCAATAAACGCAATTAAGAAACTTTCTAAAGTTGCGGTTCATAGAAGCAAGTTATCTAAAAAATGGCCTTAGCCGCTTAAGCTCCTTTTTGTATTTATTGCTTCTATATATTTTCATTATTTTAATGATTTAATTAAAATAATTATAATTTTAAATTGCAGATGTCCAGGACAGCGTATTGGCTAAGCTTTTAAACTCCGTATTACAGTCGCCGTCTGGTTCATTTAATAAAAAAGGAAATAAGTGTCAGATTTTTTCTATTTTATTGGCGTTGCCAATACAACTTGAATTAACATAACTGTTTAAAACTGCTCAGTTTTGCGATGATTACCTTCGGCGAGCTTTAATTTTTTGTCTTAACTTTTTTCTTGTTTATTACTGTTGCAGTTGTCGTTCAATTTTGGATAATGCCATTCATATGCTTTTCATGTCGCAAACCCTTTGAGTCAGTTGAATGTTATATTCAACATTTAAAATACGAGCACTTTTTATCTGGAACCGATGTAAGAAAATGTATTCAAAACAATTGTAACCAACTTCATCTCTTGTTATAAAAACATTTAATAAATTAAAATTCTATTTTATGAATTGCATTTTATTAAAAATTTATAAAAGGATCCGTGTTTAATTTGTGATATAATACTTTCCTTTTAAAACTAATTGAATTTATACTTAATCTTGTGCTTAATAAAAACTTTCTAAATTAAAATTATTTTTTTAATTTGCTTATAATAAAATTTTGCTTAAATTCATTGAACCTTATTAAATTTGCACATTAATAACTTCTTTTTAAAACAAAACAAATTCTTATTAAATATTTTTTTTTTAGTAACAATTTATTTAATTTTAATAAACAAGTCATTGGGTGATTTTTGAAAAAGTTTTTATTAAAATTTAATATGTTTTATTTAAATTCCCTATGATTTTGCCTTCAGTGTAAGCAGTTGTGGACAAACTTAAAAGGTATCGGTAAATGCATAATAAATAATCCAATAAGCGTTCGCCTAAGTTTTTATTTTTTATAATGTTTAGAGCGTTTTGCATTACAATTATGTATCAAAGGGTGGCACGGAATGCTCAAGACGTAGTTAAAATATATTTCACAAAAAAGACTCCGTAGCTTGTGATCTTGATTCCACTCAGTTGAATGATTGTTTTATGGCTAACTCTTTATCGAACGAAACTCAACAAACTAATGATAATAATAACGGTTGTGATTCTGAGTCTCCGCTTTTCGGTTTAACGCTGAAGGTGAATTGGACATAGCTTACTGTATAAGGAAAATATAATCGAATGCATCTGGGGAAGATGGAATCTCCATTAGGTTTATTAAGCTTATTTTACCTCACGTCCTTAGTCCGCTCGCCCATATAATAAATCACTGCTTTACCACCTCGTGCTATCCAGAGATTTGGAAAGTGGCGACTATTATTCCTATAGCAAAATAGCCTAATGCTTGCAACCCATGCGAGTTCCGTCCACTAAGTCTTTTGTCGTCGTTGTCTAAAATATATAAATCGCTTATGGCGGATCAGATATCTCATTTTTTAAGTCTTTTAAGCTGTTCGACGGCTGTGGTCAAAATAATTGATGATATAAGAATACCTTTTGATAGTGCTGATTTATCATTGCTTGCTGGATTTCTCAAAAGCATTCGACACCGTCAGCCACTCTATACTCTGCAAAAAACTAACTCTAAATTTTCGATTTTCAAAATCTGCGGTCCGTTTACTAAGAAACTATTTAGTAGGTAGGTCTCAAAGAGTTCGTGTGGGTCAAAATATTTCTCTGCTAAAAAGCACTACTAGTGGAGTACCTCAAGGTTCTGTTCTTGGACCGTTGCTATTTAAAATGTTCATAAATAATATTTTCATCAAGTGGCAAAACGTCACTCACTATACATGAATCTGCAGATGACCTCTCATTATGCTTGTCCAGACCTATCGGCCTAGTTGTAGGTCTATGTACTAAAGTTAATGAGGACTTTGCTTTGGTATCTAAATGGGCAGATGAAAATATGCTTACGTTGAGCCCCACGAAATCATTTGTTTCGCCTATATCTAAAAATCCATACTATTACGAAGATTTGCCCCCAATTCTACTTATGTTATATCGGGAAAATGAAGCTTGTTAATAAGGCCATTAATCTTGATTTTCAAATAAATTCATCCCTTGCCTGCGATGATCACATCAACTCATGCGTAAAAAAATTGTACTATCTTCTTCGTAATCTCCATGAATGACATCAGGGTTTGTGCCCATTGAAACAAAAAATAAACTTGTATTGCATTTGATTATACCCATCATAATATACTCTGAAGTCGTGTGCTGCTAACTTGACTTTAGGTCCTCACATAATGTCCTTGTAGCTTTTAACATTGCAACTCGCTATGTATACGGTTTAGAAAATTTGATCATAGCTCTGTCTGTTGTAAAAAATTACTTGATCGTAACTTACCAAGTTACCTTGAAGCTAGACATTGCATTTTCCTACACCGGAACATCTATACACGTAGTCCTACATACACGGTTGCCACCTTTAGTAGAAAAATATCATATTTGGGAATTTTTAATTCAGCATGGTATTTTTTAATTCACGTGGGATTTTTTTTTAGGAATTTTTAATTGCCGTGGGAATTAAAATTTCTCATGCTATTTTTTTAATTCACGTTGGATTTTTTGGGGTATTTTTAAGTTTTAAGCATTTTTAATCAATATTTGCGCAAAACTTTGTTTCCTTACAGTTTTAAAATGTTATTTTTGCACAAATATCTCCGCACTCTTTTTCACACCTGGTTATATATTGAATGTGTTATAAACGCATCCAAATTAAAAAAAGCGCACGCATCAACACATTGAACGTATTAAATTTAAATAAAACTACACTTAGAAACATAGCTTCGACGGATTTGGTCGCCTCTTTTCTTCATGCCAAACGCTTATCACAAACAAAAAAAAATTCAAGGTTGTAATTTAACAAAATTTAACAAAAATCATTATAATTTGCTTAAAAATAATATGTACGACTTTAAACATAATAAACAAAATTAAGAAATCGACAGCTAAATGTAAATACAACTGCAGTCAAAATAATAGCAGTGCGGAAAACTAATTCATAAAAATTAAAATCAGACACAAAAACAATTATCAGGCATTCCACTTCAGAGTGAAAGTGAAAATAAATCATAGTTGAATTTGATTTTTGGTGTTCTACATATAATTTTTTTCTTTTTGTATTTTATTTAATTTATTAATATAATCCCAAACCAAAAAAGTTATATATATGTTATGATACTGGACTTTATTTATGAACACCAAATATCGAATTCAATTATGATTTATTTTAACTTCCACTCGGAAGTTGAATGCAGAACATTTTTTCCTATGTATTCTTTTATTATTATTTATTTTTATCTTTGCTGCTAAGCACGGTTAATTGAGATATGCTACTTGAGTCGCACAATTTTGAATGAAATAACGGTTTTGTTCTGTTCAACCTTTGAATTCAATCAGTCAGAATAATAGTTATGTTTTAAGAACTCTATTTTGAATTAAATTTGGCATATTTTGAAAATAAAAACATATACGGACTTTCTTAAAAACGCTTTAATTTTAATTTGTTTGTCTTACTGCTATTTTTGAGCACAATTGTACATGTTTTATTTATTTATCTTGTAATATTTGTGTGCGTTTCAATGTAACAAGAGTATGCAATATTTACATTTTTAATAAATTTTGTGGTATTTTTAATTCGTATGGTATTTTCTGTGGTATTTTTTAATGCGTGGTATTTTTGTGGTAATTTTAAATACTTGTGGTATTTTTTGTGGTATTTTTTAATCCATATGGTATTTTCTGCGGTATTTTTTAATGCGTGGTATTTTTGTGGTAATTTTAAATACTTGTGGTATTTTTGTGGTATTTTTTTAATAACCGTGGGATTTTTTTTTTTATTTTGGTATGGGAATTTTTGTGGTATTTTTTTTTTTGTTCTCGTGGGAAAAAGGTATTTTTTATGGGAATTTGAGGTGGCAACCGTGCCTACATATCTTTTTGAAAAGCTAAAGTTTTGCAGATCAAATAGAAATATGAACCTCATGATCCCTAGCAGTAGCGTAACTATGTTTAGAGCGCCCTCCCGCAGGTCTCTAAAAGCGCCCTGCTATATACTTTTTTGCTATTTGTTTTTTCAGTGCACATTTTTTGACACTTCACGCGTGATTCGTAACATGTGGCAAAGCCGAAAATGCTCAATAAGGTTTGCCATTTTACCATGAATAAATTAACAAATAAACAGTGCTTGCAAACCATTAAATTTTATTATCAAAATTCGGGTTCTGTGAGAAATGTGTTTTGCAAATTACGTCCATTTTATGGTCGTCAAAATCGACCCACCGAACAGGTTATTCAAGCTATTGTGACCAAATTTTGAACCAGTTTAACTTTATTGGACAATAATCCACCCACCCACAAATTCGGAGAGTGCGTACCGAGGAGAATATTGCTGCTGTATCGGTCAGTGTCAAGGAAGATCGCGATATGTCAATTCGTCGCCGTTGTCAACAATTGATCTTGTGATATTCGACTATTTGGAAGATTTCACGTATAGACCTCGGTATGAAACCATACAAAATACAGCTGATCCAAGAACTGAAGCCGGGTGACCAACCACAACGTCGTTTGTTTGGTGAATGGTTGGTTTGGTGAAAACAGAGTTGCCGAATTTCGTCTGAAAAGCAGCCATGAGCAGTTAAAGAGTAGCCAATGCTCCCTTAAAAATTCTCTGCTTGGTGAGATTTGTAGGTCGGTGGCATCATTGGACCGTACTTTTTGAAAAATATTGAATATCGCAAAGAGAGAAGGTACCGTGCGATGATTACCGATTTTTTTTTGCCCAAAATGGAAGAATATGACTTGCCTTAAATGAAGTTACAACAAGATGGTGACACATGCCACACGGCACGCGATACCACGGACCTATTAAGAGGCGAGTTACGTGAGCAATTAATCTCACGGCTTTAAGCAGTCCATTGGCCAACAAGATCATTTAATTTCACCCCACTAGACTTTTTGTGGGGCTACGTAGAGTCTCTCGTGTACAGGGAGAAGCCAGCCACAATTGCAGACCTGGAAGACAACGTTAAAGCTGTCATTGGTGAGATACCGGCCGAAATTGTGGAAAAAGTATGCCAAAATTGGAGTTTACGGATGGAACACCTCAGGCGTAGTCGCGGTAAGCATTTACATGAAATATTTTTTAAAAAGTAATTGGCAGGCTTAATGCTCCTTAATCGCTCCAAATAAATATTTTATTCACTTTTGCAAGTTTTTTTTTTCACTTTTCAAAAATCAAACGCTTAAAAAAATCACCCTTTACAACATCAGTAGCTGACTTGCTGAAAATATGAAAACACGGTTAAAAATCATTGAATAAATTTTAATACAAGCAAAGTATTGCAGAGATTTTTAATACAAAAAGTTTTAAAACTCATACTTCAAAATTGATTACAAAATTTTTAAGTTTATTTTGTTATATATTTTAAAACAGTTCAAATATTACAACAATATTTTTTATACTTGGTATCAATGCGATACTATGGTTAGTATTGTATTTAATTTCTAAGACATGCTGTATTATGTTTTAATAAAATTTTGTATTCAATTTCAATGACTTGGTATTAATTTGATACTGTGGCTAGTATAGTAATTAATTTTTAATACAGAATCACTATTAAAAACTAACACGAACTAAGCATTCAATTTTAAGACATATTTTTATTAAAATCAATTTTAATATTTGGCCAGTATTTAATTTTAATACAATTTTGGTGTGGTCATATATGTATTAAAAGTATTAAAATTTATTCAAGATTTCTTACCGTATTAATGACGTGTAAATTGGCTCCGACCATAATTGAATTTTATTCAACGAACAAAAATTATTTTAGTTTATCATGATTTTTTTTTTTTTTGAAACAAACGTCGTTCTCCACTTAATTTATCATTTTCATCAAGGAACTTGAGGGCGCCGCTGGCATAGTTGCGGGCGGGCAACGCGGGCTCTGCGGGCCCGCTTTTTACGCCACTGATCCCTAGATACAATTGCCTTAACTTCAGTAGATTATTTTTCGTCAGCGTTATTAGGTCCTGGAATTCATTACCTAATAGTATTAAAAGCGTTTCTAATAAAAATAACTTTAAGCATTTAATTTTCAAACACTTCTCTTAGCTCCCAATTTTCCCAATTTTACTCTAATTTTTTCTTCTCTCACTCTCTACTTAATTTTTAAGCATTGCTTGTTCATTGTCAAAATCATGGCAGAATAATCAGGTAGATGCAATTCGGAGAGCAAAAAACGAGAGAGCAAAACATTGGCGTAGCTATAATGTCACTATTGACAATTTATGTTTATTCGTTCAGCCATAGGGATGTATAATTTACTTGTAACCATATAAATCAATTGAGTACCCAGATTTTATGTATGAACATGCAAAAAAACTAAACAAAAATCTCAAAAATTTGAAAAATGAGCTGTGTCTTAAGATATAATACATAATTAATTGTAGTTTGGCCTTAAATGAAGCAAATGCAAGTTGACTTTTAATATAATTTTCATTCGACTACTTATTTCGATTGTGTTGTAACCATTGGCGTCGGAAGCGGGGGGCAAGGGGGGCAGTTGCCCCCCACTTTTTTAAGCTAGATAAACAATTCAAAAAGAAAACTTCAAAAGTTATTTAAAATATCAGTTTTTTTTACAACGATAATATTTTTGTATTATATATTTTCCTCTTCTTCATAAGCATGCTTGCGGATAACCATTTTGTTTCTCTGTGTTTGCAAAAAGATAGAACAAAATGTAGAATTTCTACTGCAATCCCACCACTTCAGTTTAAAAGCACCCTTAAGTATGTAGCTTAATACTGTAATATTGTAATCGAAGCCTTCTACGGAAAAGTGCCTTCTGAACAAAATCTAAAAACAAAACTAGATCTTTATGCAGATGACTTCGATGGGAGCGACCTCCACGCGCAACTTAAAATGCTGAAGCAATTGCCTGGCCAAACACCTTCAAATTGTAGTGGCATTGTATCCCAAGTTGCAAAAAATTCGAATACTATAAAAAAAAATATTAAGTTAAGTTGAAAAACTTACTGCTTTGCTTTTGACTGTGCCTGCATCAGCAGCTTCATCTGAGCGTTTTTTTAGTGCACTAAGACGACTAAAAACGTATCTTCGAGCAACTATGACACAGAAACGACTCACTCATGCGGCACTTATACACATTCACAAAGATAAAACCGAAGAATTGAATTCGATGGAATTCAGCGAAAGAGTTTGTTTCTCGCAAGGACAGAAAGAAACATTTTGGAATAATTTAAATTGATATAACTTTTTGTACCTTATTGCATTTAAACCATGTACAGATATAAAGGGTCCGCCAAATAACTTTTTTTTTTGAAAATTCTATTAAAAAAAAACTACTGGATATTTTCTCAAATTTATTTTTTCATTTGAAATTACAATTATTCCGGTTAATAATTTGAAATAATTTTATTCAAATGGCTGCCTCGGCTGGCCATGCAGTAGCCTACACGATCGGTCCAATTTTTAAGCACATTATCGATTGTGTGCAGCTGTATTTCACCAATGGCTTCACGAATATTGTCCTTTAAAGCGTCAATTGTCTCTGGCTTGTGGGCGTAACACTTATCTATGAGGGCACCCCACAAATAATAGTCCAACGGTGTCAAATCGCAGATTCGAGGTGGCCAAACGACATCAGCTCTGCGGCTGATAATGCGATCTTCAAAAACAGGGCGCAAAACATCGAGTGTAGCTTCGGCTGTGTGGCACGTAGCGTCGTCCTGTTGAAACCAAATGTTGCCAATATTCTTTCAACATGGCCTAATAACGATCGCCATTGACTGTAACGGCCACTCCTTGCTCATTTTCGAAGAAAAATGGCCCAATTATGCCTCTGAACCAAAATCCGAACCAAACAGTGACGCGTTTTGGGTGCAGCGGCTTTTCAATGTATGCGTGCGGGTTTTCTGTGCCCCAAATGCGACAATTTTGCTTGTTTACATACCCGCCAAGATCAAAATGAGCTTCATCTGAAAAGATGATTTTTTTGGCAAAATCGGCATCTTCTGTAAGTCGATCGCAGGCCCACTTAGCGAAGCATCCCACGCATTGGATGGTCAGTTGGCTTCAACTCCTGAACCAATTGGACTTTGTGTGGCATCATACCAAGGTCTTTATGCAAAATTCGTCTCAATGATGTCTCCGAAATGTTCAATTGTTGAGAACGACGGTGAATTGATGTTGATGGCTCTTTACGCACACTTTCTGCCACAGCGCAATATTCTCGGGTGTACGCACTGCTTTTGGCTTTTTACGCTTTGGTTTATCGATGAGGATGCCAGTTTCTTTCACTTTTTTCACAAGATAACGAACATACGGAGCTGACGGTGCTTCTCTTCTTCCAAAATCCGTACGCAATTTTCGCACACATTCTGCAACATTACCATGATTTTCAAAGTAATGTCGCAATATTTCCCAGTGTTGTTCAAGCGTATACACAACCATATTCGTTCAGCGGAAAGATAAAACTAATTATCTGTCAAATCAGACATGAGCTAAGTGTCACCATTCACGAAATAAGCACTAGTTGAAAAAAAAAGTTAGATGGCGAACCCTGTACCTAATTTTGCTTTATAAAAGCAACCATTATTTCTTATATTTTCATATTACCATATGAAAGATCCTTTAAAGAATGATCTCTAATATTGAAATTGGAAGAACTTTTAAAAATAATGGAATTTTAATATTTTTATATATTTTTATATTTTTTTTTTATTTTAAACTAAAATAAAAAATTTGTTTATTCACATTCATGTTTCTTTGAAGAAATTTTGGTGAACTTTTTTTGCACCACCATTTGTACTGCCCCCCATTTGTACTGCCCCCCCATATGAAATTCGCTTCCGACGCGCTTGGTTGTAACCAATTTATTTGTGTAGCTATGTACGGCTGATTTAAACCGTCAAAATATATTTTGACAAGTGAAATTGCTGTTAGAAAACATAAAATTTATTTAATGAAATCGACGATTGTTTGCTAATTTTATCGTGCTGGAACGGAAGCTAACAATTAATGAAATGTTTTCGAATTATCGCGACGGGAAGAAGTTATAGGCAATCCAAAAAATCCATTGTCAAAACTGAATAAATAAGTAAGTAAAAATTTATAACATTTTCAAAACAGCTCATTTTGACGTTATAATTACGCCTTTGTTATTGTTTTGTTGTCGGGGAGAGCGTATTTCTAGTGAATCTACCTGGTTATTCTGCCATGGTCAAAATTTAAGTCTTTTTAAGTACAATTGCTATTAATAGTGGTCTGTAACATTAATTTGCATTTTATATCTTAAATGGTTTTATATCCATTGTAAATTCGGCATGCAAAAGAATTGTTCATATGCCAACAATTTTTTTAAAATAAATAAATAATATATAAAAAACTTATTGGATTTTTTTAAAATGTTATAATTTTTCAGTTATTATGTTCGTAAATAGCTAAATTTAAAACAAAAATAAAACCTGTGTTAAAAAATTACTTATACGAAAACTTTTAAAACACCCATACGCATATAATTTTTTTTGTATTCTCCACCAGAATCATCGTATCAAGGGCTATAATTTTTAAAAAGTTATTACGAATTATGAAACAGTGTTTTTATTTAATTCGAACAAAGGTCTCTTTCAAAAACTATTTACATAACTTAAATTTTGCATTTTGGGGTTATTTTCACTGATTAAGTGACTTTCTTATGGAGTTTTAAGGTTTTTTGTATCTAAGCTATTCCACACAGAAAGTTAAGTTTGCGGATTTACCAGTTCAAAAGAAATTCGCATTGTAAATACTAGTAGCTCAGGTTTACCTCTCAGTATAGTGCATTGAAGGGCATTCTGCCGCTCGCGGGCAAGCTCTCTCTATTACAACACTTTGGTTATGGCAGCATGTGCTTGCTTTTCCATATGTGTTTGCTTGCTAGTGTTAAAATGCCCATCACTGGGCTAGTGGTATAAGAATGCATTTAATCTATAAACTTCATGCATATTTGCATAGCTGCAGAGAAAGGCTTCAGAAATCATCATTAAATCCACGCGTGTGCAAACTACACGGTTAAAAATCTTGGACTAAATTTTAGTCCCACTAAAATATTATTGCATTTGCATTTTATTTGCAAATGCTAACTCATAATTAAAACTCTTCTGTACTAGAATTTAAACCAAAAGAAATATTACAGCATCCATTTTAGCTTTTTGGTTTAAATTTAAGAACAATTCTGTATTACTGTTTGTAATAATAATACTGTTTATACTAAATTCTAACCTATGTGGATACTAAATTTGTATTAAGACCCGTAAAAAGTTAGCCTGGCAATGCTGCGATTGAATATTAGGCGACTCGGTTCATATGAATAGGCCCATAGCCCGGTGGTTGGAGTAGTGAGCTTAAAAACTGAATGTCGTGCGTTCGATTCTCGCGGTGGTTGTTATTTAATATTTTTAATTTTTAATCCAAGCCTGTACTAAATTTTCAACCAAGCTGTGTTAAAACCATATATTAGTATTTTACAAATACTAGATTTGAAATCAAAACTGGTATTGAATTATATGTAGTACAGAAAAGTTTCAATTTAAGTACAAGATTTCTAACCGTGTGTCACTCGAAATTTGAAGTACACATTTGACTACACCCAGTAGTTCCAGTCTTGAAGAAATCTCAAATGAATCATGTACGATTTTTCTTGATCCTTGACGAAACATGCTGATTTGGCCATACATTTTATTGACGAAAATTTCATATAAATGTTCCAATTTCGTGCAAGACGTAATGCAGAAACGTCAAGATTTATCATGCACGAACCCAATATCAAAATATTGAGGAAGTTTCGTTAACGAAAAGTAGACATGATTATAAAGAAAATTCGTCAAGGAATTAAAATCGAAACTTAAAATGGAAAAATAAAATTCGTGAAGGAATGTTATACCGCAACGTTGAAGAAGTGAAAACGCTGTATTGCTGCAGTTTAACCTCTGAGCGATTCGGCGAATTACAACAATCATTAATATCTTCAAGTTGTTGTAATAGAGTGGAAAAAGTAAGGCGCTGACAACCGCTGCTTTGCATTATATTTTGTATGAATTTTTTTTTAAGTCTAGCAGCTCATGCAGAAACTTCCTTCAAGAAATCATCACGAAAAGTTCGTCAATGATGCCGCGAACTACTGGGCACTTTCGATATCAACACAATTAAGCAAAATTGAGAGCATTCTAGCTACCTCTCTACGGCTCCTGAATAACAGCTGACAACACAACCGCAGGCATGATTTATCATAATGGTCCACAGCAGATAAAAGCTCTCATGTCATAAATTCGTTTTCATTCATAAGTATTCAGTTTAACTATCGAACGTTTTGGAATTTGCATGTGTTGTAGTTTTACAGTTATGCCGCACCATGCGGTTTAAATTCCGGCATATTTTTGAACAGATTGTGGCTAATCCAGTTTCACACCTCCATTTATATTTATTACTGTTTTAAATTTTTTAACAGTTCTTTTTTGTCACTTACTAATTTTGTTTGGTCTCTTTTTATGTTTCGACTGTCAAGTGGGTGTTAAACCAAAATGTATGGCGTGGGCACTAAATACTTTGGATTGTTTGATTTTTTATGGGTTTGTGCACTGAATTTCAGGTGTTGAGCACGAAATATTTTGCACCTGTACACAACAAAAGCTAAAAGTGACAACAATTTGTGTGAGGAAACTATAGTCAACAGATTTTCTCAAAAGTCTCAAAAATTTTTCGAATTTTCTGGATAGTTTATTAGCTATGTTAAGCTTGTCAATGCCTGTTGAATACTACTCAGTTATTATTAAGAGATAAAAGGTTTCCATTTTTTGATAATTAACTGTGATTAATTTTTACATGATTTTTAATTTTGGGTTATTTAGATGAAGTAAGTTTTGAAAACTTCTCAAGACCACTGAAGATGGAAATGGTAGCACCTTCCGCAAACAGTCTGTCTAGTCAGCTATGTGATTGACTATATGCAGAGTTTTATTTGTTGTTGTTGCCCTCTTCAAACATACTTGATCTTAATAGCCGATAATATGTTTTGGAGCATTCCACGGTTACGTAGAGACAAATTCAATTATTTTTTTGAGGTTATTTAACCTCAATTATAAATTTTAAATTCTAAATTTACAAATTGGCAGGTTCTGAAAAATGTTCAGTGACACAGTTTCCTCTCTATATTTGTACAATTTCAACCCCAACATCAATATCTCCCTTGATAAAAATTTGATCTTCCTCATCAAGAGCCAGTACGTTCTCCTCCTCGTTATCCTCAGCCATAAGTAGTTCCAAAATTTCAACCTTTCTTAAATGGAATTCCCTGGTGCCGTAATGCGTCATTCCAATAATATTTTCAGCAAAGCAAAGCTTTTATTAGCATGAAATATAATTTTATGGCCTTAGAGTTCGCTATTAGAAAATATACTAAAAAGTTGCACTTGATGACCATAGAAAAACCTGTGTCCCATGTGGTTTTTGCTTAAAAGTTTTAACTATTTTTATAACTTTCGAGACAAAAACTATTTAAATACAAAATTAACTTACCGATTGAATAAAGAAGTAGAAATTTATAATAATAATGAAGCAATAAATACGAGTTATAATGCCAAAATGTTCAACTCAAAAAAACTCGCACAACGTATTGTTAGGTACGCTCAATTTCAAACAGCTGATTTTTAAACAGGGCTGCCAAATCAAAATGGCTTAATTCACTATTTTTAGAATTCTATAGTGAAATATGAAATATTTTTATACTTTAGGATAAGTTCTGATGAACAAAAATATTCTTGGTGTCCCTTGGTCCTAAAATTGTTAAACCTAACATTGAATTACATTTAATTTTAAAGACAAAAAAAAAATGACAAACCGGAATTTTTCTTCTTTACTGTATAAAAAGGAACCTACACTCAAAATATTAATTAGTAAAATTTCTACGAATGATATTAGTAAATAAAATATTCGTACATTCTACAAATATGCGTACAATATACAAATTATTTTTATTGTGATGTCTTTACGATATCTTTACGAATATATACTAATGATATTCGTAAACAAAAATAAATCAATTCGTATTAGTGCATTGTACGAATGTTTGTGTACATATAAATAATAATATTCGTAAATTTGTCGTACGAATAACTTCGTAATTTCTTTCATTACATTTGTAGTATTTACTAATGCTTTTGTACTATTTACGAATAAAAAATAATATTAGTAGAAACAATTCATCCATAGGCTGACCGTACGAATTATTAGTAGAATGTACGAATTATTAGTTGAGTTTAAAAAATTGAAAACTGAAATCGTTCAGCCTTGCTTGTAGAACATCTAAAGAACATAAGGAACTGTATGATTGTCAAGTGACTGTAGCCTACTGGTAGAATGCATGGCCCGTAAACTAAAGAGCCGGGGTTCAAACCCCAGCTCAGACAGAATTTTTTTTTTTGGCTGGTTTTTACGAATAAAATATTCGTAATATAAACTACAATAATTTACATCGATTCTACGAATCCTATTCATGGCTGAAAACTACGATTAAAATTCGTAGAATGGACGCAGTTATTAGTAATATTTACACACAAATATTTTTGAGTGTATATCTTCACTTAGGACATTATCGAAACTGTGTTTTTTTTTAGTTTGGCTTCAGAGCAAAGATATAAGTTTTATGGAGAAAAAATAGGTAAACAATTTGTTTTGTATGGGAGGTGAAAATTGTTTCAGGCTAAGCACTCCTGTTTTTTTTAATTTGTTTAATTAGGTTCTTAAGAATAGAATTGCCACAGAAATATCAGAAAAAATACTTAACTTACAAAGGAGATAATTAAAAGAAATATTTGACTTATATGGGAGGTAGGTCCACCAGGATCAATTTTAGTTTGTGTCATACGCGAGGTAATATAAGGCTGTAAACACAATTTCAGTTCAGTACATATCTTATTACTGTGCAAGACTGCCTTTCGTTTAAATAGAAACCACTGTGCAATGTTATGAGTCTATTAAAATTAAAAGAGTTTCTTTAACCCTTTCAATGGCTAGGCTAAGCTAAGAACAAAAAATTTGTTTGAGGTAATATTCCTATCCTTTAGGTCCTAAAAAGATAAAAAAACTTCCCTTTAATCGCATTATATTATACACATCAGAAAAGAAATATTATTTTTATTTTGAAGTCATAGCAACATGATTTAAAAAAAATTTAGAGAGATACTAGCTTATACCCGGTGTTACTCGAGAGTCATTTATATAAACATTTTAACATACGCTTCTCGATTAAATGTTTTTTAAAATCGGGAATAATGAAAAACATTTTGAATTTTATTTGAATTTTATTTTATTTAATTTTATTTATCTACCGTTAGAAGGGTAATTGAACGAACATTAATCCAAAAAAGTTTAGGAAAATTTTTGTTGTTGGTGGTTCCATCTCTGCGGTGAGCTAATTTAATTCAAAGAAGGGGTACGAAAAACATATTTTAAAAATTAAAAAGAATTTTTATCTTGAGATATGGACATTTTAACGTCTAAACAAAGATTTATATTAAAAAACATATTGAACTTTTTAACAAAAAATTTTTTAATGAAATATATTAAAAAAAGCGGAGTTATTGGCATTAAAAGTAAAAACTTTGATTTTCATATAATTTTTTTCTCATTATTAGCTATCAATGTTTTATGGAATTTCGTTGTACCTACTAAAATTTCTATTAGCTGCGTTTTTTCATTGGAGATCAGGATCATATAATCGCATTTGCAAGCAAAGCAAAAACAACAAAAAGTCCAGCAAGTGAGCTGAACATTTAAATTGATCCAATTCTATGTTTTTAAGTGTTGATGACGCTAGATGACGCTGCGACTGAAAAAACTGGCAGTACTGCATTATTTTACTTTTTAAAAGATTGGTAACAATAGCATTTTCGCAAAATATTTCGCAAAATTTATCTGCTAGCTGCATAAGAACATCAGATATCCTTCTGTAAGCAGAAAATAGCGCCATCTGTCTGTAATCCTAAGCGTGTGGGGTTAAATTTGAAGAAACTTTTGAAAAAACATTATTCAGAAAACTATTCATGTATGTATAGTTTGTACCCACAGTTCTTACAAATGTGGCACCATCTGTCTGTGAATTTAACGCACAGAAAATAAGTAGATCCACTGTAAAGAAGATTTTATATAATCCAAAATGTAAGTAATTACTTTAGATACACAACTGCATTCTTAGAGATAAATGGGGACGTTCAAACTATATAGAAAATTTTAACACAAAACTAAGTTTTATTAATAGTATGGTATGAAAAAAAAAGACTTTTGATTGGAAAGAGATATAGGGGTAATTTTTTCACATAAATTATTTTTGAGACTTGAATTTTTGTAAAAAATATAAAAACAACATTTTGGAAAAATAAATTGTTGTATTGATGACAAAAACAGTAAAATAATTTTTGCGCTTAGCAAGAAGAATTTTTGCAAATAAATGCTATGTCATATGAAAGATAGTCAGATTTGCTATTTTTAATTGATTTAATTTTTACAACAACAACAATTTTTGAGTCATTTTTTGACTAAAAAGTCAATATTTTGGACCTTTTTTGACATAATCATAAAACATATATACACTGACTTTACGATACAGTTCGACCTATTTTTGTGAAGTGATTTTATTGAACTTTTAAACAAAAAAAATTTTAATGAAATATATTAAAGGACAGCGGAGATATTTGCATCGAAAAACCAAACTTTGATTTTCATGTCCTTTTTTTCTCATTCTTATGTAACGATGTTTTATAAAAAAGTCGTTGTACTGAAAATTTCTCCAATTTTGAAGATATGTGAGTGTTTTTGATGTCGAAATAACAAAAAAATTTTAAAATTAAACATACGAAAATCTCCGATGGTAAAAAATTTATAATAACAAAATTACCGTTAATTGAAAAACTTCAGAGAGGCCGTGGCAAAAACTAAGTATGTAACATTTTAAGTTGGGATAAACTTAATATGTGTACCTAGTTTGAGCGAAATCCGTTGAGCCGTTTAGATTTGTATAAAGGCCAAACAAACAAACAAACAGAAAATGAGTTTTATTACCATAGATTTGACGTTTAACACAGTTGAATTTTCGATTTTGTGCCAAACAGAAGCAACAATATTTTTTTTTGGGTCGTAATAAGATTTGCTAAAAAGAGAGCTTTTAGTGGTTGGAGTATAATACATAATTTTTTTTTATTCATACCACACTACCTTTATATACTAATTTCCAGATAAATCCGGTTTTTCAAATATACTTAACTGCACACCTGTACATTATAATAAATTTTTTGATTGGTTTTATCCACATACTGGACAACTTGACAAAAGGTAAGCAGTGCAGGCAAAATCAAAGGTATGTTTTTTTAACTTTTTAGGGCCTAAATGATAGGAGTATTCCCTGCTCTGCTAATATCGAACTAATATGCGTTAAGGTTGTACATTGCAGTTCTAATGTATATGTTATTAATACGTACGTTACTCCTAAGAGCATTGTAGAGGTCTATGAAAGCCTTGCGGATTGCATAGAATTTAACCAAAATTTACTCGACGTTAATGACGACATTTTATTGTTGGGCGATTTTAATTTGCCTGACTTAAAATGGCATTCTTCTGACGATTAAACACATTTTTGTGCATCTAATTCGAAGACACGCCAAGAACATATATTTGTTGACAATATATGTTCTGACTTACAACAAGTTAGTTGTATTTATAATAGTCTGGAAAGGCTGCTTGACCTAGTCTTAACTACAGACAGTAACAATGTCATTGTTCAGAAAGCACTTCATTCTTTGACTACTATTGATAATTACCATCCACCTTTGAGTATTTGGTATAAATCCGATAGGGAGAATATGGTAAATTCAAGCTCTGTTGACACAGTTTATGAATTACTTTATAGTAAATTAAATATAATTACAGAATACATATATAATAATAGTCTTAATAGTTCAATACATTTTTTCTATACGGAGCTCTTTGTCATGTTTTCTCAGTCTGTACCATATAGCCGCAAATTTGCGAAAAATTCTGCTTACGCTTGGAACACAAAAGATTTAAAGACTCTTCGCAACAATAGGAATAGGGCATGGAATAAATATGTTTGTAGTTTTGACTCAAATGACCTAGAAACATACAAAAATTTGTTTCTGGACTTTGAAAATCGCTCAGCTGCATTATATAATAAGTATTTGGATAATATGAAGCTGAGTATTTTGTCTGATCCAAGAAAATTTTGGGGATTTATTAATGTTAAGAAGAAGACTGATAGATTTCTTTCTTCTTTCAAATTTCAGCATGGATTTACTAACAATTCCACCTATTTATTTGTGGCCTATTTGCCAATCTTTTTAAAGAATCATTTTGTTTAGATTCTTTTAATCCTGATTTAGCGTATTTTGATTATATGAACAACGCACCCAAAGTTTCTTTGGAGCATATATCTTTTACGTGGCGGCCGTAGCTCAGTGGGTAGAGTGCGTGGCCCCTAAGCTAAAGAACCGCGGTAGCCCTGGTTCAATTCCAGCTCAGACAGAAAGTTTTTTGAATTGAATAAATTTTTCTGGTCGGTCGTCACCTCTCTGCAGACAATGGCAAACCTCAGAGAGTAAAAATTGCCATGTAAAAGCTTCTTGAGAACATAAGCCGTTCGGAGTTGGCATAAAACACGTAGGTCGTCCAGTTCTCGATCATTTGTGATCAAACATTTAATAACACGCACAACACAATTGATCAATAGAAGCTAGGTCAAAGTAGTTCCAAGGGCTGAAATGGTCAGTTTATTTATTTTTTTTTTTGACGTAGAATTACGTCTTACAGGGCGGTTTGTATGGGGGTCATTTTCACGAATTTTTTCAAAGTGATATTTGGCACTTTGGGGTATACCTACAGCCTTTAATATTCATCGTACAAAGAAGAAAATAAATGCCAAAATATCAGTTTTAGTGGGAATAAAAAGAATATCTAATAAAATAGCAGATGAAAAATTCACATATGCGTATGAGTAATGCACAAGCTGCTTAGCTGCAGTAGCTGCTTATGCTGTTTTTAAGGTTGTTGTTGTTGTTGTGTTTGCTTGTGTGGTTCGTTATTACGTCGTTCGTTATTGTGCTGCTTTTGTTGTTGTTGTTTTTATTAATATGTATGTAAAACATACATACATAAATACACATGAGTTGTTTTTTTTTCCCAGATAGCCAATCGGCTTGGTTGAAAATGGTGTGCACTTTTAAAAACACTGAAGCGGACCGTTTCGTTGTCAGCAAACTATGCATTGTGTGTTTCATATAAGCATGCCATTTATTAAGTTGTATATTAATGTTGATTTTCTATGATTTAAATACAAATTCTAAATGTTTGATAGTTTAAATCATTCTTGATTTTAAATACAAAATCTAGTTGTTTGATAGTTTAAAATCGTGTATTGAGCTTTAGATCAGGTTAGAACAATTAATTGCTCTAACGAATTTTTTTCAAAGAAACAACAGCAACAACACTTTCAATATGAAAAGAAAAAAAAACATCACTAGCTGATTAATTAGTTAGCTGATTGATTAACTAGTTTAACTTGACCTTAAGCTCAATAAACGATTTTAAACTATCAAACAACTAGAATTTTTATTTAAAATCAAGAATGATTTAAACTCTCAAACAATTAGAATTTATATTAAAAACATAGAAAATCAACACAAAAAATAACAAGGTCATTTAGAAAACTTTAAGTTGTATATTAATTTTATTTGTTGTTAAACAGTTGTAACCTTGTCATAAAAAAGTTTTTATTAAGTTGCAACAATAAGCTAAACAATAAACGGTAACTCAACTGCACTACCTTGATTTCAATACAAGGGTGAAAAAAAGGAAAAAAAGACAAGAACAAGCGACACATCAAGCGAATATGACATAAATTTCAATTCGATTCTTGATAAATATAAAAAAGGACTTTACAATTATATAGAGAACGGCTTAAAGGTACAAAAACTTGTCATTTTCAGATGCTGCCGTTTTAAGTCCCGTTTAGCTGGAACAGTAACATTCATGGCTTGTTGCGTTGTAATGCAATAGAGAATACAGATGCATGTAGCTAGAGAGCCAGTATGTGGCTACAAAAAAATGTATTACTACAAGCCAAGGCTGCCAGTTAAAATTTGAAACAATCCGACAAAAAGTTACTTTTTTCACAATAACATAAATTAAATACAACAAAAATTACCATTGTAAAGAAAAACAAAAATGTTTCTACCGCAATAAAAAAATATCAAAAAAAATCTGACGATCATTAAAAATTACCACACAAATACCACGCGTTTTTAAAAAAAGGCACAGTTTCGATAGTATCGTAAGTATAGACGTAGAATTCCTTTTTATATAGTAATAGAGAAAAATTCTGTTTTTTCATTCATATTTTTAAAAACTATTTAAAAACATTTCATCTTCTAAATAAAAATTATTTAAAAACAAATTTGTTGTTTTTGTTGCCTTCTTTAAACTTACTTGATCTAAAAAGCTTGCAATTAAATTCATGTAAAAATTTGTTTTGTTTTATAAAAAGTTTTCGTTTGATATTTTTAGTGATGAATTTGTTGTTAATTTTTTATGTTGGCTACAACTAAATGTAATTCAAAGTTACGTTTAATGAATGGAAATAAATATTGGAAAAATTTGAATTATTTATTTTTCCTGTAGAAAAGAGCATTAACATATATAATATATATATCAAACGAAAAGTTTTTATAAAACAAAACTAATTTTATTATGAATTTAATTGAGAGCTTTTTAGATCAAGTTAGTTTGAAGAAGGCAACAACAACAACAAATTCGTTTTTGAATAATTTTTGTTTAGAAGATGAAATGTTTTAAGATAGTTTTGAAAAATATAAATAAAAAACAAGAATTTTTCTCTATTACTGTATAAAAAAGAATTCTACGTCTGCACGTTACGATACTATCGCAACTGTGTCTTTTTTTTATATCTTTTACCTCAGAGGATATTTTTAAGTATATTGAATCAATCGATGAGGATTTAGCACCATTTTGTGTCAACCACTCTCGATACTTTTTAATAATTCAATTAATGAAAGTAACTTTCCTCTTTTTTGGAAAAAATCTTATAACAGTCCTATTTACAAAAAATGTTGCAGAAATGACGTCACTAATTATAGGCCTATCGCTAATCTGTCTTCAATTCCTAAACTTTTTGAGCGAATAGTGTACGATCGAGTGAAAATTCACTGTGGGCAAGTTATGTCAACTCGTCAGCATGGTTTTGTTACTGGCAGATCCACTGTGTCTAATCTCCTCGATTTCACTACATTCTGCTTAAAATCTATTGATTCTGTTAGCCAGGTCGATTGGATTTACACTGACTTTAGCAAAGCTTTTGATAAATTACCACATAATCTAATTTTATTAAAACTTAAATTAATGGGATTTCCACAGTATTTTGTAAACTGGATGGAGCGATCTTATCAAATACGGTTCCGAGGCATGTTGTCTTCTGAATTTGTTGCAGAATCGGGTGTTCCTCTAGGAAGCCACCTTGGTCCACTTCTGTTTGCTTTGACAATTAATGATGTTACTCACATCATCAAACACTCTAATTTGCTTATGTATGCAGATGATATAAAAATATACAGAAAAATTGATTCTAGAGACAATTCAGATCTGCTCCAGTCAGACTTAAAATCCTTTGAGGTTTGGTGTTCTAAAAATAACGTGTTTTTAAATCCAGATAAATGTCAAACTATGACCTTTTCGCGTAAAAGGAACAATTTTATTTTTGATTACAAAATTAAAGATACTGTACTTAGTCGTGTGACTACCGTCAAAGACCTTGGTATATGCATGGATTAAAAAATTGTCGTTTAACATGCATATTGTTAGAATTTGTAAAGCATCTTCTATGCTAGGTTTTATAAAACGCTGGGCCAAAGAGTTTGACAGCTTAATAACAACAATAACGCTGTATTATTCTATTGTGCGTCCTCACTTGGAGTACGCAAGTCAAGTATGGTCCCCACATTACAATGTGCATGTTGATCGAATTGAAAGGATTCAAAAACGTTTTGTACGGTTTGCTCTGAGAGGCTTGAGTGGAACTGACACATTTAATCTTCCTCCATATGAGGATCGTTTAAAATTATTAAAGATGCAATCTTTAAGTGAGATAAAGTGACTTACACTAATTTATAACTGATGTATTCGATTCTCCAGAACTTCTTTCTCTTATAAATTTTAATCTAACCGTAGAAGCAGTAGATACTCTAACAACTTGATCTATTTACCATTTAGTAGAACAAATTATATGTTAACTGCTCCATTAAATCGCATGAGTACCTTTGCTAACAACTGTAGCGTGTTTGATGTTAACTTGTCGAAAGGTCAACTCAAAAGTAGATTGAAAACTAATGTATGATTAGATCTATGTAAACGCACGGTTAGTTGTTATGTCTTGTGTTGTCCCTGAGCCCAACCCATATTATGGTGGGTAAATTTGTCCCACTTTTGATTGTTTTGGACCATTTTTATCGATATCTTTGAGATACTTCAAAGATATTTGGGTTGGTTCTTAAAACGATCTAACGTGGTGAAAGTGTGAAAAAGCTGTAGTAGCTAAACTCTATTGTTATTGCATGTATTACCTCAAAAAAATTATTACATGATTGTACTTGCCTAGCCATTGAAAGGGTTAAAGAAAATTTTTGTTTAATGGTGTGAATAATACAGCAAACCTTAAAAGGTTTCACTTAATCCACAAACACAGAAAAAAAAAACAACTGCATACGGAAGAAATTTTAAAATTTTAAATTTAAATTTAGATTCCGTGTCCCTTTTATCGGCTCTTATCTTTTGTAGACAAGCAAAAAAGGAATTATTAATTAGGAAATTCAGCGAACACAAATTTGCACTGAGTTAGCTGGACGCAAGCAAACGTGGACTATAAACATAGAGCGCTATGAGTTGAACATTTATGGTTGGTCTCTTAAGCGCACAGTCCTTAAAAGCAGAAAGAAAGAAGAAAAAAGGTCTATTTGACCCAAATGACTTTACTTCATTAGCAGCCCCAATTATGCTGTACAGCAATTTTCAAGCTTATGCATAACAAAGTTTTCCCATATAAACAGGAAGCTTTTTGCTTTACGAATTACGTAATGAAATCGAACAGTTAAATAAGCCAATCAAAAAACCTTTTTTTTTTGTTAAATACTTCCAAAACTGCTAACTGCTGTCAGGAGTTAAGCCATAAAACTACACTAATCAATGACAGGCTCTGCGATATTTGAAGAGGATTTATGAAAAATACAAATACTTAATATGATCAAATTCAACATTATTACAGGCTATAAATTCGCAATTGTCACTTTAAATTTGCATAGCCAATAAATAATTGTTTTTTAAGTTCAATTAATCGGAAGTGCAACTTACCGACATTTATTGTGATAATGATTACAACTTAGCCGAGATAAATTAACCAGCCGAATACGTTGTGTGTTCAAGAGTGCCATAAAAAACCTTGGAAAATTTATGAGCAGTTATATTCGCATTGCAGGAGTTACTCCAATCGGCCAGCCACACAAAGTGTTGACATCTCATAGGCTTGTGTTAATTGCCGCCAAATTCAAATGATGATAAATCAGTTGCTGTTGATCTTTCCAACACTACTTACTACAACGTTGGACGCATGCAATAGTGTTGTGGAATTGAACTCGCTATAGTAAAAGTGGGGGGGGGGGGAACAAGAAGGCATAATATACCAAAAAAAGTCAGGTCGCCGAGCCATTCATAGCACTTGCATGCAATTTGCATTTTGCTACAATCCTACGATCACTTGTAAGGAAGCTGAAGCTGCTGCCAGACGAACCACAACCACACTGGCTGCAAAGTCGGTTGGTGGTGGTGTTGGTGGTGGTAGCCCCTGCAGTGGTCGGATGCCACCGTCGGCGCTCCACGTTGATCGCATTTGAATAATAAAATTATTGCTTTTAATTTGTCGTTGATTTATTTGCCGCAAGGCGATCATCTAGGAATAGCTGTTATTTACAAGCATGTGAAAAATTTTTATCGGTCTTGTTTTCAAAACTTTGCTGTGGAAATTAAGAAAATTTAGTTGGTGTATGTTTTTAAATGTTTCCTTTAAACATAAATGTAAACAAAGCTGTAGCCAGTTTTTTATTGGGGGAGAGTATGTTTTGTATCGTAAAAATGTATTGGTACCAAATAAGATTTAAAATAAGGATATGTAACTTTTTTATGCAAAATTAAGCACATTTTTCATGAGCAAAAACTATTCTTGCATGTGGCTTTTTTTAAGACTATCAAAACAAAATTGCTAGTTATCGATAAGTATGTATTTTTCATATTTTTCATCTAAAATTATAGAAAAGTCCCAACTGAAAATGAGTCTAACCGGCTAATTTTGTATTATGAATATGCAAAACAACGACAAGCAAGACACGAGAAACAACAAAATTTTGTATAAAAAAAAGTATTGCAGTAAGGGGACTGCCGACCGAAGCGAAAACATATATGTAAAATATTAATATTTCCTGCTATATAAGAACTTTCATGCTAATCGGAAAAAAATTTTATATTTTCACCCCCTCAACCTTTGATTATTTTTTTTCAAAATATTTTTTATTCAGATAGAATTTTATAATTACACCAAACTATATTATTACATTTAAATTGAATATTGTTGATATAAAAATAAAATACAGGAAGTACTATTGAATGAAAAATAATCCTCAAAAAGATATTAAATTTTTTCTTTCAATGTATATGTAGAGCTGTAGCTAAAATAAAATAAATTTAGTTTTTTTTATATATGATATTTTGTTTGATGGGTCTTGAAGTTTCTTTTAATGCATTTGAGATCTGGCTACAAGGAAAACAGAAAACATAAGAAGCAAAGTGCAGTTTATTTTCTGCCCCCGATTCGGTTTATCCGTACATCCGGTTCATCATTAATGCACATTATTTTCATTATATTTTAAATTATGGGTTTTAATATAAAAAAAAAAGTAAAACGTAAATAAAAATATAAATTAAACTTATTGAAATAATTAAAATACACTTAAAATACATAATAATACACACATACATAAAATTTGTATTTACATACATTTCATTGAATTTCATTTACATTGTTTTCACTGTTTGTGTCATTAATCATTGCATTATATTTTTAAAAAATATACTATAGGCTTATGGTAGCTGAAATAAGAAACAAAAAAATTTGGACAATGTAGTCCCACTCATGATAAAATTATTATTAGGTAGCCTTTACAACTACTTATTTTCTCACGAGCTGCAATTTCAAACAAAAGAAAACAATATAAAGTGCGTGTGTCACACACACTGGCAGCTTTCAGCGGAGTCAATAGTTGGCAACTGTTTTCTTTTAAATTTGAGTGATAAACCTTTGCAATTAAATGATCCATTTATAGCAGATGACTCCTCTGAATGCGGCTAGTGTGTGTGACACACGTTCTCTATTTTATTTTCTTTTGCTTGACATTTGATGGTCGAAACACGAAATGTCACTCCTACCTATTACTTATTATACCATGTCCCAGTCAGAGAATATGCTGGCGACATTTATAAAACTATAAATGTTTTTATGTTGGTCATGAAACTCAAATACACGCTCTTGGATATTTGCTACCAGGCGCTCAGCAAATGCAGCAAGTATGGCAAAATTAAACAAGGTAGTGTTAGGGCGGAGAGCCGGTGACCGAAACTCTCAAAACGAAGTTGACATTTCATACAAAATCTGCAAAATATTGCAATGAGAATGCAATATTATATCAAAATGGATGAGTTTGACAGTTATGGTCACTTAGAAAGCGAACACATTCAGCCCTAGCACTACCTTGTCTAATTCTACTATGGCAGCAAGCAAGCATCAATAAGTTTATCTGCAGACAAATCGTTCCTTCATAAAGAAATCATGAAGGATATTTACTGTTTTTCTGTCAATGTATATGTAGATCTGTAGCTGAACTAAAATACATTTACAACAACAATTACCAAGCAAATCTACTACAACGACGAACAGAGAAGAGCAGTATCACATCGGTTGCGCAACGTTAGGGGGGATGAACCGAATTGGCGGCGGAAAATAAATAGCACTTTGCTTGCTATGTTTTTTGTTTGCCTGGTAGCAAGATCTCAAGTGGAGGATTAAGAGAGACTTCACGGCCAGTCAAACAAAAATCAAATATCAAACATTTTTAATTTATTTTATTTTAGCCTACAGCTAGCTCTACATATATAGAGCGCGGCTCTATTTTATTCACAAAACAAAAACAAAAATTAAAACCAGCTCAATTTCTAGCTCTATCTCTGATCTTAAAATTTCAAGCAGTTTTTATCAAAACGAACATAGTTCGCAAATCTACATAACTATTCATTTTCCTATTTTGACGTTTCACCGCTCAATGGGCGTTTTGGTATTGTTGTTTTCTTTTGTTATTGTTCTTAAAAAAGCTGTTTCAAGACTCTGATAACAAATAAAGTTGATGATATAAAGTTGAACTAACGTTGTTTTACTAAGATTTGATCTGATATAGTGCCACGGCAAAGCAGCTAATGTTTCGCATCGGATCAAAAGTAGGGGAAAGAACGATGCCTCAGCAGAGGAACTTATTGATGGTTGCTTGCTTATGTTTTCTAAGTTTCCTATCTTGTTATCTTTGCTGTCTGTATTGATGACGAGAGTTACTCGGAAAAAGACAATGACGCAAACCAAAGATTTACCCTCTACCAAAATCGTTCAATGCGCCTAAAGAAGTTTTCACTTCAAAAAAAGTATTGCCTCTCGTGTCTTGCTTGTGGTTGGAATGCTTTTTCGAAAAACAAGATGAAGCGGTTGATAAGAATTGTTTTCATTGTCTTTTGAAAAATAAAAACGTACAAAATTTATTTATTTAAAAGGAAATAGCTTCTATTTTCAAAACAACAAAAAAAAGTACAGAACAACGAAATCGTTTACTTCACCAAGCCTAGGAGATACGCTGTGCGATACCGATTTCCGGCTGTTGCTAGTCCTTAGGACCAGCGTTGCCAGAATGACGTCATATACGTATTTTTTACGTATTTTTAACCCAAATGTCGTTTAACGTATTTTAAGGCTAAAGTGAAGTATTTTACACACGAAAACTTGTTATTTATATAAAAATACCTAAAACACAACATTGTGAAAAGACCTTTACAGTTGCACTCATATTTTCATGTTATGCAACACTGTTTGTACATACTGACATTGCATATTTTTCTTTGTTTTGTAAAAAAAAAAAATAAACTGGCCATTTCAGCCCTTGGAAGGACTTTGACCTAGCTTCTATTGATCAATTGTGTTGTGCGTGTTATTAAATTTTGATCACAAATGACCGAGAACTGGACCTACGTGTTTTATGCCGACTCCGAACGGCTCATGTTCTCAAGAAGCTTTACATGGCAATTTTTACTCTCTGAGGTTTGCCATTGTCTGCAGAGAGGTGACGACCGAACAGAAAAATTAATTCAATTGAAGAAACTTTCTGTCTGAGCTGGAATTGAACCCGGGCTACCGCGGTTCTTTAGCTTAGGGGCCACGCACTATACCCACTAGGCTACGATCGCCACCTGTTTTTGTGCTTTTCTTTTTTCTTCGATAAATTTTTGGTGTAAAAAATTGAAATTGTTTAAAATTTAAAACCTTATGCCTTTATTAATCATGAAAACTATTTTTCATTTAAATTTGTCACAAATTATCTAATTTATTGGCTTATTAGCATCTTAACTTTTTTGAAATCTCATACAAATATAAAAATGTAATTCCTAATTGGTAACCAATAAGTGACAGTATTTTTGTACGAGTTTTATAATTGTTTATAATATTAGTTCGTGGAATGCAGAATATCATATGCGTTTTATGTACTGAACTTTGCTGAACAAATGGATCGAGTGGGTCTTACAAAAAATATAGCTTAAAGTCAGCATACGTTGCATCGAAAATATTGAATCATCATAGCGTATGAGTTTTTTAATTGCTTTGAAATATTTAAAGCGAGCCAGAAATATGTGGCTTGTAAAAGTTTGTAATGCAATTTTATACAATTTTTAATGTTTATTTGCTTAGAAAAGTTGTTGGTCAGAATAAAAGGAACAATTTTGCTATAGAAAATTATTTGACATATAGTGAAAGTATGAATAAGAAGTACTCTGAATTTTGAAAACCGAAATTAGGTGAGACATATTTTCAGAATTAATTTTCAAAATATCCGCAGTTTTTATTCATTATGACCTTTCAGTCACCTTGAACTTTGTCTTTTGTATAATATTTGAGAGGTCTTAAACCAGCACAAAGTAATACAATAACATGGAAAAACTGAAGAAAAACGAAGGCAGCGTTAGTTTAGGATTTTTTAAAATTTTTTAATTCTTCACTAAAAATAACTTTTTTATTATTTAACTTATTATGTTTTTGCAAAAAGCTCTTCAATTACAAAAATATAGTTAAATATTTTTTGTACTTCACAACTCAAAAACAAAATAGTCAAACACAAAGGTCATTTTAGTAACTATTTAAGTACTAAGGTCAAATAGTTACTAAATCGTTGACTAAATAAAGACTTATATATATATAGGGTCCACCAAATAATTTTTTTTTTTTTGAAAATTCTATAAAAAAAACTATTGGATATTTTCTGAATTTTCTTTTTTTTATTTGAAAGTACAATCCTTCCGGTTAATAATGGAAAATAATTTCATTCAAATGGCTGCCTCGGCTAGCCATGCAGTAGCCTACACGATCGGTCCAATTTTAAAGCACATTATCGATTGTGTGCAGCTGTATTTCACCAATGGCTTCACGAATATTGTCCTTTAAAGTGTCAATTGTCTCTGGCTTGTCGGCGTAACACTTATCTTTGAGGGCACCCCACAAATAATAGTCCAACGGTGTCAAATCGCAGCTCCGAGGTGGCCAAACGACATCAGCTCTGGGGCTGATAATGCGATCTTCAAAAACAGGGCGCAAAACATCGAGTGTAGCTTCGGCTGTGTGGCACGTAGCACCGTCCTGTTGAAACTAAATGTTGCCAATATCCTCCTCTTCAATTTTTGTGAACAAAAATTCGTTCAACATGGCCCGATAGCGTTCGCCATTGACTGTAACGGCCACTCCTTGCTCATTTTCGAAGAAAAATGGCCCAATTATGCCTCTGGACCAAAATCCGCACCAAACAGTGACTCGTTTTGGGTGCAGCGGCTTTTCAATGTATGCGTGCGGGTTTTCTGTGCCCCAAATGCGACAATTTTACTTGTTTGCATACCCGCCAAGATCAAAATGAGCTTCATCTGAAAAGATGATTTTTTTGGCAAAATCGGCATCTTCTGTAAGTCGATCGCAGGCCCACTTAGCGAAGCAAAAACGCATTGGATGGTCAGTTGGCTTCAACTCCTGAACCAATTGGACTTTATATGGTGTCATACCAAGGTCTTTATGCAAAATTCGTCTCAATGATGTCTCCGAAATGTTCAATTGTTGAGAACGACGGTGAATTGATGTTGATGGCGCTTCACGTACACTTTCTGCCACAGCAGCAATATTCTCGGGTGTACACACTGCTTTTGGCTTTTCACGCTTTGGTTTATCGATGAGGATGCCAGTTTCTTTCACTTTTTTCACAAGATAACGAACATACGGAGCTGACGGTGCTTCTCTTCTTCCAAAATCTGTACGCAATTTTCGCACACATTCTACAACATTACCATGATTTTCAAAGTAATGTCGCAATATTTCCCAGCGTTGTTCAAGCGTATACACAACCATATTCGTTTAGGGGAAGGATAAAACTAATTATCTGTCAAATCAGACATGAGCTAAGTGTTACCATTCACGAAATAAGCATTAGTTGAAAAAAACGGCGGACCCTGTATTTATATTTCCTTTAAAGGAAAAAAAGGAAATAATTTTGCAACGTAAAAAAATGTGTGATTTTAAATGTTGGTTTTTTAACAAAACTATCTTCCAAATTGCAAAAAATATATTTTTTGTCTAATTAAGTGAATTATTAGTTTTCATACAATTTCAATAAAAATCTCATTACATTGTGAGGACTCAAATTGTTACACAATTTGTGCCTCACAAATTATATTAATGAATTTTAAAATGAAATGTAAACTGAAAATATGAACTATTAATTAAATTAATTAATTTAATTAAGTTTAAAGAATTTATTACTTATTTTGGAAACTAAATATATGGAAAAGTATAATAGTTTATATCAAAATAAGGTATTGAAGGTATATTTTATTGCATTGAATAAATAATAAGTGAATAAATTACGTATACACACATAAAAATATGTATGTACACAGTCACATATACACAGGCAGGGAAAACAAAACAAGTGAACATGGAACAGAAAGTCAACTGGAGAATATAAAGCAGTCGCGTTTGCTTAGGACAGGCAGTCTTGTCGCAGACGCAGTAGCATGCACATGCTTTGAGACTTAGTAGTTAGTTCAATCGTAGTTATCTTAAGCGAAGGTGTCCTCACCCTTCGAACGTTGTTAACTCTAAGTCAGGAGTAGTTATCGTAAGCGAAGGTGTACTCACCCTTCGAACTTTGTTTTCTCTAAGCGCAGGCGTAGTTATCGTAAGCGAAGGTGTAGTCACCCTTCGAACTTTGTTTACTATAAGTTCAAACGTAGTTATCTTAAGCGAAGGTGTACTCATCCTTCGAACATAGTTTGCTCTAAGCGCAGGCGTAGTTATCGTAAGCGAAGGTGTACTCACCCTTCGAACCTTGTTTACTATAAGTTCAAAACGTAGTTATCTTAAGCGAAGGTGTACTCACCCTTCGAACGTAGTTTTACTCTAAGCTCAGGCTTAGTTATCGTAAGCGAAGGTGTACTCACCCTTCGAACGTTGTTTACTCTAAGTCAGGCGTAGTAATCGTAAGCTAAGGTGTACGCACCCTTCGAACTTTGTTTACTATAAGTTCAAAACGTAGTTATCTTAAGCGAAGGTATCCTCACCTTCGAACGTTGTTTACTCTAAGTCAGGTGTAGTTATAGTAAGCGAAGGTGTACTCACCCTTTGAACTTTGTTTACTCTAAGTTCAAAACGTAGTTATCTTAAGCGAAGGTGCACTCACCTTCGAACGTTGTTTACTCTAAGTCAGGCGTTGTTATCGTAAGCGAAGGTGTACTCACCCTTCGAACTTTGTTTACTGTAAGTTCAAACGTAGTTATCTTAAGTGAAGGTGTACTCACCCTTCGAACATAGTTTACTCTAAGCGCAGGCGTAGTTATCGTAAGCGAAGGTGTACTCACCCTTCGAACGTAGTTTTACTCTAAGCTCAGGCTTAGTTATCGTAAGCGAAGGTGTACTCACCCTTCGAACGTTGTTTGCTCTAAGTCAGGCGTAGTAATCGTAAGCTAAGGTGTACGCACCCTTCGAACTTTGTTTACTATAAGTTCAAAACGTAGTTATCTTAAGCGAAGGTGTACTCACCCTTCGAACGTAGTTTTACTCTAAGCTCAAGCGTAGTTATCTTAAGCAAAGGTGTACTCACCCTTTGAACTTTGTTTACTTTAAGTTCAAAACGTAGTTATCTTAAGCGAAGGTGTACTCACCTTCGAACGTTGTTTACTCTAAGTCAGGCGTAGTTATCGTAAGCGAAGGTGTACTCACCCTTCGAACTTTGTTTACTGTAAGTTCAAACGTAGTTATCTTAAGTGAAGGTGTACTCACCCTTCGAACATAGTTTACTCTAAGCGCAGGCGTAGTTATCGTAAGCGAAGGTGTCCTCACCCTTCGAACCTTGTTTACTATAAGTTCAAAACGTAGTTATCCTAAACGAAGGTGTACTCACCCTTCGAACATAGTTTCATAGTGTCCTCACCCTTCGACCGTTGTTTACTCTAAGATCAAAACGTAGTTATATTAAGCGAAGGTACCTCCACCCTTCGAACATAGTTTTAATCTGAGTTCTATCATAGTCACTCACAGCGAGAGGGATCATAGCAAGTAACGGAATAAATATGAATAGGCAAGGATTAATTATATCAATTTAATTTATATAATGCTTAGTGATTAATAATAATTAAGTAACGTACTCGTTAAGTAATAAATAAAACAAATAAAAATAATAAAGACTTACTCTACAGTTCAAAACTAAAACTCTGGCTTTCTTATTCAAAACAACGGAATCATTGGTAAATAAATTATTTTGTAAGAACCCCTGATTTACTCACTGAGCCTACCTCAGCAAAAATCAGTAACGAGCAAAGTTCGTTACAACATCTCAAATTAATTTCACAAAAATTTACACGCCATAACACACAAATGACTTAAATTTGTTCTTTTCTTAAACAAAATATTTTAACTTTAAAACAGAATTATTAAAAATATTATTACGGCTTTAAAACAATTTATTCAAGTTTTTTAAAAAAACATAGAAATGAAATTAACAAAAATTTTAAACATTACCAATTTTGGGACAAATATATTTATATATGCTATTTAATATTGGTACTGGATATATATGTATTAGGATAAGTTGATTAAATCAAATTAGGTTTTTACGTAACAAAACGTTTGGACTTTTATATAATTTTTTAAAAATTTCGTACTGAAGCCCTCATCATTGGTTTTGGGGGTAGTTTTTCACGAAATCGATTGGTCAAAAATAAAGTTACAGCACATCAAAAGTAAAAAAATTTCATTATAAATTCTTTAAATTTTACTTAGTAAGAAATCTATCTAATAATGGCTTAGACATAGTTTTAAAGACAAATTATTTTAAAAATATATAAAATTTTAGTAATCATAGAGTATTTTTTGTTACAGTGCCTTCTTAGCCTTTGGAAGAGAGTTAACCCCAAAATCCTCCCTTAGCAACGGGCCTAAATGCTAGCATATCAAATTATTATCATATCTATTAAAAACAAATTTTCTATGTTTTATGAAATGAAAAAATTTTATAACAGCAATAAAATATTCTTTATCGACTTTGACTTTCGAAGTTTGCAATCATAAAAACACGTTTGATGCTGATTTCATCTGATAAATAATATGAATCGCAAAGCTTGTTCCAATATCAGGTTTCCAATTTATATCCACAGCTAATATAATAACTTTGACACTAATCCTTAATGTTTATTGCAAACAGAAGTAAGTAATATGCAATAATAATAAAATTTATACAAAAAAATATGAGGAGAGATAAGTGTAATTGTGCTTATTAAATTAAACGATTTAGTAATAAAAAACTGGTGATAGTAAGAAATGTTCAACCAATTGCTGAGTGCTTATTTTATATTGTTTTTATGTCATACAAAAACAAATTTGTTGTATGTGAATGTAAGAGCCCATGTGATCCAGGACACATCCAAACATAAATAATCGTGAAATGGCCCAAGCTGAATTAGCAAACTGTAGTTATATTTTCTAATGGCAATCAAATATTTTAATTGTACATTAGGCTGGGTCGATTTGTATGGAGGTAAAAAACTTATGTTGCCTGGGCGATTTTTGGATCCGGCATGAAATTTATTAAAAAAAAATAGGGCAATACTGGTGCACTTTACCCTATCACATCTTCAATTTTTTTTTAAATTTTTATATAAAAACGTGCACAGCTAGGTAGAAATGAAATCCTCGTACCCGCTTCAACTTAAAACCAGTCTTATATTTATACGTTTTATACAAAAATTAATCGTAAAAAATTCAGAAAGAAAAAACTCACAAAATTGAAGGTATAAACCTAACGTTGGTGCGTATGTATTTTGTACCATCACGGCTGGACCACTGATGCTATCCACCTTATATTCATAGCATGTGTACGTGTGGTCCTCCGAAATTTTTTTGTTTTTTTAGATCCCCAAAGGTGGCGCTGTGGTCGATTTAAAAAAAATATATTTATAAACCTATCAAAATCGATCACAGTGCCTATGGAGATCACCTATGGAGCTCTAAAAAACCAATATGAGGTGGATAGCTTCAGTGGTTCAGCCGTGATGGTCAAAAATACATACGCACCAAAGTTAAGATTATACCTTGAATTTTGTGAACTTTTTTTTAAGGAATTTTTTACAATAAATTTTTGTATAAAAACGTATAAATGTGAGATTGGTTTTAAGTTGAATCGAGTACGAGAATTTATTTCGCTATCAGTTTTGCTATAGCTGTACACATTTATATACAAAAAATTTATTAAAAAAATTCCTAAAGAAAAAATTCAGAAAACTGAAGATGTGATAGGGTAAAGTGTACCCCTATCGCCCTTTTTTTTAAAAACTTTTCATGCCGGATCCGAAAATCGCCAAGACAACGTAGGTTTGAAAATCGACCCAGTCTTTTTTACATGCATACAGTTTTCAAGATAAAACAACAATAAGAAAAAGATTTTTTACAACCCCCAGACAAAATATTCGACAGGAAAATGGCATTATATCAGCATAATTGTGGCAAATGAGCAGAGTTCTGGCAGTATGTTGAAATGTGGTGGCGGCCAGTTTACTTTTTATCAAAAAAGGCTGCCAGAAAGTAGCAGCATGAAGGCATGGAAAAGTCAATAGAAATCAGTGTGTCAAAATTCGGCATTGTATTGGACGGCAACTGAAATGTTCAAGCAGCTCAAACATTTTTGTTTTTTTATTAATTCTGTTGAATAAAACCATTTTGGGCATTTTGTTGAATAAAACCATTTTGGGCAGGCTTAAAAGTCACATGAACTCTATTAAAAAAAGTATAGCAGTGAGGGGACTGCCGACCGAAGCGAAAACCTATATATAAAATATTAGTATTCCCTGGAAGACGTTGTCCTGCCACGACCACCTTACTGCTATATAAGAATTTTCATGCTAATATAGGGTTTCGGACTATCCTACATGTAGGATGGATTTGACAGGTCGGATGGACATGTAGGAATGCGCGAAAGCTCAAACTGCAGCTCATACTAAATGTAGGATGAAAATCAAGAAGTTCTAAAAGTTCCGCCTTGTTCTAAAAAAAGTTCTAAAAGTTCTTGTTCTTTTCTGTGCGTCCTTGTTTGTAGATTTCCTTGATAATTGTTGTTGGCGCAGTTAGCTGGAAATTTTTTGTAGGCGTTGTGAATTTAAATTGTGTAGCTACAGTCGGCATATGAAATTGGAATTATTTTTGTTAAGAGCTTATAGCAATTTATTAAATTTATTATATATTACAATATATATAGTTTCAATTGAAACTATTTCTTTTAAGCAAAAGTTTTACCATATTAAAAATAGATATATTTATAGTAATTTATTTAAATTATTTCATTATTGAATTAATATAAAAATTAAAGCTTATTTATATCTATTTATATTATGACACTAACACAATATACATGTTCACCATTTCTATATTGCGTTGTGTATTAAAAATAGAATATTATAAAATTAAGAAATATCTATAGCATATAAATTATATATAATTCATAAAAGAAAATTATGCTAAACAGTTTAAAAAATAGAATGCATAGGATAAGCAGACTTTAGTTATCCAATTACTACTGAAAATATTAATTATTTTGCAGGTTTATTGCGTAATTGTTATTATATAAATATACATAAATACTCTATAAATTTCCTCAATGAGTTAAATTGTTCATATATATGAACTATATATATATATATGTATGTATGTATATATATGTATGTATATATATATGTATGTATGTATTTCCGAAACGGTAACACTTTTACTAAAAACAAATAGATTTACCAATATTATATATACTCTTTAATTCATATGTATAAACTGTTTTCTAAATTAGTTCGATGTCATATGCTGACTGCAGCTACAAATAAACATATACAAAAAAATTAAAGCTTACTGTACAACAATAACTACTTAGCAAATTTACAACAACAACGCAAAGAGAGTCCCAGCGGTTGCGCAGCTTTAGAGGGGATGAACCGAATTGGCGGCGTAAAATATACAGTACTTTGCATGCTATATTTTCTGTTTGCCTGCTAGCAAGATCTCAAGTGGAGGGATGCATTAAACGAGACTTAAGAGCTAACTGCTGAAATAAAATGAAATTTCAATTTTTCATATTTGTATTTTGTTTGACTGTCGTGAAGTCTCTTTTAATGCCTCCACTTTAAATCTTGCTAGCAGGCAAACAGAAAAAATAGCAAGCAAAGTGCTATTTATTTTTCGCCGCCAATTCGGTTCATCCCCTCTAACGCTGCGCAATCGCTCTGATCATGTCATTCTCTCTGCGTTTTTGTTGTAGATTTGCTTGGTAATTGTTGTTGTGCAGTTAGATTTAATTTTTTTGTAGATGTTATTTGGTAGCTACAGTCGGCATATGACAATCGAAGTATTTTTATAACGCTTTATATATATGTATAAAAACACTTACACAAAAAACCTGCAAAATAAATTTATATTAACAGTTGTAATTGAATAACTACAGTCTGCTTATCACAAACGTTCAATTTCTTACCGCCTAATGTTGTAAATCGAAAACGCAAACAAACGACAAGTAAGACGCGAGAAGCAAAAGTTTTTCTATACGAAATTCTATTGCTTCTCGTGTCTTGCTTGTCATTGGTTTGCGTTTTCAATGTACAACACTAGGCGGTTAAACTGTCTACGTACATTTATTATATTAAAATATATATTTCTTATATATTCTTATTTAAATACACAACACAAACTATACATAGCGTGCATGTGTATTGTGTTATTATATAAAAAGATATAAAAAGATTTAAATTTTCAATTTAATTCAGTAATGAAATAATTTAAAAAAAAATGATATGAATTATATGTATACTTTTTTTGATATGTTAGTACATTTTGTAAAAAGAAATAGTTTCAGCCATTTATACAAAATTTCAAAAATTGATTTCAACTTTTATCTAAAATAAATCAGTTGTCTATGCCGACTGTAGCTAAAAAATTAAAAAAAAATTCCAGCTAGCTGTACAACAACAATTACATTTCAAATCTACATCAACAACGCAGTGAGAATGGAAAGGTTCACAGCGGTTGCGCAACGAATCGGCATCAGAAAATAAACCGCATTTTGCTTGCTATGCTTTCTGTTTGCCTGGTAGCAAAATCTCAAGTGGTGGAATGGCAAAATTAGACAAGGCGGAAAGCCGGTGACCGAAACTGTCAAAATGAAGTTGACATTTCATACAAAATATGCAACCAATGAAAATGCAATATGAAAGCAAAAATTGTCCAAAATACCAAAATGGCTGAGTTTGACAGTTATGGTCACTAAGAAAGAGAACACATTCAGCCCTAACACTACCTTGTCTAGTTGTACTATGAGTGGTGGCATCAAAAGGGACTTCACGGCAAGTCAAACAAAAACCAAATTTCAAAAATTTTAAATTTATTTTATTTTAGCCTACAGCAGCTCTACATATGCATTGATAAAGCTATATCATTCAATGTTTAGGAGAAAAACGATGTGTCAGCAGAGGAACTTATTGATGGTTGCTTGCTACATTTGCTGAGCGCCTTGTAGTCAAGATTCAAGAGCGTCATTTAAAAACTTACTCGCTGTCTGTATTGATGACGAGAGTTACTCGCAAAATGACGATGAGGATGACACAAACCTAAGATTTGCCCTCTACCAAAATCGTTCAACGAGCCTAAAGAAGTTTTCACTTCAAAAAAATAACGAAAGTGCTTGAGTTTGTGTGTGTGTGGGCCAACGATATCCCGGTGCATCACCAAGTGCAGCAAAGTTAAATTGGCTGCACTTGCTGGAGCTGCTGGTGATGGCACTTGGAGGATGTTGGCTAGCAACAAATTTTGCACTGCACTTGCTGGTGGTGGCACTTGGAGGACGTTCGCCAGCAAAGAAAGCCAATTTAACTTTGCTGCACTTGCTGATGCACCGGGAGATCGTTGGCACACACACGCACACACAAACTCAAGCAATTTCGTTATTTTTTTTTTTTTATTATTTTGTTATTTTTTAAGTTTTTCAAGTTTACAATATTACAAGCTTACGAAATAAGTTGCAAGTACAAGCACTCGAATGAAATATGTCGCAAATTGAATAAAATGCAAATTAAATAAAATATTTGCGCTCGAAATAGACACGATCGAAATGTGAAACGTCAAAATTTGCAATTGTCAAAATTTCATCGTCCATTTGACACAGCAAAAAATTCAAATTTATTTCAGCACACACAAATTTTATTCAACCTGATATTTTCAATCCTACCACGACTGAAAAGTTTCCTTTTGACACTTACTCTTCACACAGAGGTTACACGAGACAGTACTGTTAAGACAGTCGCAACACATTCACAAATTTTTACCCACACACACTAACTTTTGCTACTGTGTGCTCTACTGCTTAAGTTTTTTGTAGACAGTTGGCGGGACAGTAGCTAGGAGAGTAGAATGATATTTACCATATCAAGTGACAGAATACGTGAAAATTTAATAGAATTAATGGAAAATTTGCAATACTTTGGCGTACTCGTAGTTTTAACAAAAATTTTCTTCATAAAATAGAAATTTTTTACTATTTTGTCTACTGTCTTGCCAACTGTCTTACCGACTGTCTGTACTCTTTTTCACAGACACAAAGTTTGACAATTAAAACGTATTTTTCACTGTCTTAACAGTACTGTCTCGTGTAACCCCCGAGTTATGAAAAAATTTATTAATAAAACAATGCCTGCATTCAGCAACTTTCGGGCTGAATGGTATGCGCTCACAGAACATGTTCCTTGAGCTGTCACAATTTATATAGCGAAAATATTTTATGCTACTTCGCTACCCGAGCACTTTTTCGGATAGAATGTGGCTAATGTTAGTTGACAACTCTGAAAATAAAATGCCGCAGTGGTAAAAAAAAACAAGTGTGAAAATTGTCAAACTTTCTTTGACGATATATAATAAAATAAGAGCATGCATGTAATTATTTGAATGTTCAACATATTCCTTTATCACAACTTAAAGATTAAAATGTTAAAACACTAAATCCATACATTATTTCATCTTGTTTGCAAATGAAGTTCCAGCAGAAAAAAGCAGAAAAAGAAGTAGATCGTTCCATTTTTAAATCTCACCATGCATAGCAGCTGTTTAAGTAAAAGCAAATTTTTCAAAAATATTGACAAATACAACAACTGAAGAAATTCCCAAACTTTAAAAGCATATATAGACCAATATAAAGCGAATTAATAATAAGTTTTGGTTGCAAACATCTTATTGCAACCTAACTTTAGTATTTATATACTAACAAACAGATTATATGCATTAATTTCAGGAGTTGCCAAGTGATTTCTTTGTGAGCTTGCGGCCGATTAAGAACAAGAGTGACGATAATTGTTGATAATTTTATGCACAAATACATGCAAACATTTTTTGAGGTTATGTTTTTTAATTTTATTATCTTGTTATCTTTGCTGTCTGTATTGATGGCGAGAGTTCCTTGGAAAAATACGATGACGCAAACCAAAATTTTACCCTCTACCAAAATCGTTCAACGCGCCTAAAGAAGTTTTCACTCCAAAAATCATTAAAAGTCGAAAAAACTATATTTCCAATTTAAAATGACTTTAAAAATTTAAAAAAAATATTTCTGATTTGAGTTAATAAAAAATTTGGAATTCCAGGGCTGCCAATATATCAGATCCTCGTTTAAGGGTAAGAAATATTAAATACTGTAAATATTATAAATATTCTGTTTTGTAAAGAAACAAACCCCCCGTCCTTAATTACAGATCAGAAAAAAATTTTGGTCTATACAAACAAGAATAAATCTTATTTTCTTATTATATTATGTTATATTATGTTTTATTTACAAAATTTATGAAAAGAATTTTCAATTTGTTTGCAGTAAAAAACATCCATTACTTTTAATACCAAACCAAAAATCCTTTCCAAATTTTTTGAAGTTTTAACTGTTAAATGAATTTTTTAAACAATACATGTCTAAAATTTTAAAATTCCGTTAAGAAACAATTCAAGAATGCAAGTTTTACTATCCTTTGCCCCTGGTTTCACGTGTATATGGTTTATTTCGTGTGTGAAAAGTGTGATTTTACGGTGTAATAGATCTTATTATTAGCAAGCTTTAGTTCATTTTACAAAAATATCAAATTTAAAAATAATTTGCTATGAAAAAGCCTAAAAAGAAAGATACATTCAAAAAATATTATCTATATATATAAAAATGGTGTAAAAAATGTATAGTAAAACATCAATTGAGAATGGCTGGGCCGATTTGTCTAAAATTTTTTTTCAGTTGTTTATAATTGCCAGGAGAAGGTTTTTACGAAGGAAAATTTTGGAAAAACCCTCCGGGAAAGTCCGATAGGTGGCGTTGGGGTGGACTTATATCGAAAATTTGAATTTATGGACCAATTTAACTGAAATTCAGAATGTATGTTTGTTTAATCATAAGAAAATAATTTGTGTATAAATGGACCCGATAGGTGGCGCTGGGGTGGACTTATATCGAAAATTTGAATTTATGGACCAATTTAACTGAAATTCAGAATGTATGTTTGTTTAATCATAAGAAAATAATTTGTGTATAAATGGACACGGTAGGTGGCGCTGGGGTGGACTTATTTCGAAAATTCAATGGCGTGAAAAGTGATTTTGGTATTGCCACAATTTTGAAATGCAATCCTGGTACGAGGGGGGTAGCGAAGCACACCGGGTTCAGCTAGTATATCTATATTTTCAAGCTTATTTTTAAAATTTTTTCCTGGTTCGAACTAGTGTTGAAATGAGCTTGTTTGCTTATGGGTTTGTGTGAGAAGTTTTGAGATGTTTTGATTTGCTTGTTAATTACTAGACATTTACTACCGATTAATATTTATGTTATCAAGCGATACTATCTAAGAAAAAATATCCTTATAAAAATATTTTTTTGTTATTTTTAATTTATGATTCCTCATACATAATTTATCACTTCCTCACCTGTGCGCACGCCTACTTAAAACTTAAACGGTGGTGGATATCTGAGCTATGGTGCAGGAATTCACTGACTTTTATGCCAGCATGGTTGTGGTGGTTTTTGAGCCACTGCAACATCACTCATTACTGGCATCAGCAGCAGCAGCAAATATTATATCAACTGCAACACCAGCTCCAACTCCTCCAACTAATCAATTTTAATGCTTTGGGCGTTTGATTTCCTATTAAAAGTTCGACTTAAAGTTTCTATTTAATCGAAATTTGCATCGCATTAGAGCTCATTTCGGTGGCGCGTACCGCAAGCGACTTAAATAAATATGGATTTTGTTGTGTTTTTGTCAGTAATGCTGCTGTTGTTGTTGTTGTTGTTGTTGGTGGTGGAGGTGGAGGCAGTGGTGGTGGTTTTGGTGGTGGTAATCTTGTAGTTTTTCTTTGCTCTTAGCGACAACAACTAAAAACAACATTAACTGCAACAATAGCCACAACAATAGCAACAACAATAGCAACAACAACTAATACACCCGCCGCGGACAGTACGATGAACACCGATTTATTGACTGTTAACGAAATTAATGCGCTGATTTGATGCTTTGTGGCAGTTTTATGAGCTTTCCGTGCCACACAGGAAGATTGTATCGCATAGATACGACAGATGCAAACAAACGAATACAATGAATGCAGCACCACAGAGATAGATAACTGCTGAGAAATGCAGCATTTCTTTTACAGTGAACTTCATCGATGCGCTCGCTGCTGCTCTTAAGTCATAAAGACAACACTTCACTTTCACTTTATTTTTCTAGCTTGTTGTTTTTATTTTTCTTGTTTTTGTTTCTCTCATTTTGAGATCAATCTTCGGCATTGAAGCCACCCTCTTCATCTCCAATACTAACGCATAGTGGTTAAATATGCGCCAGTTTCTGAATTAAATACAGCCAAAGCAAGAATGTTGGAGCAAATGTGTCACTTATTGAAATTCGACAGAGTTGAAAGATAGCACAATTATGACGAAAATAATTTGAAATCTAGTTTTCAAGTATTATGGATTAATTTTTTTGAAAAGATACATGTAATAGAAACAGTTTTTTTAAACTGTCTTTTAATCAGAATACTGCTAGGATGACCTTTTCTTAGGCTACAGTTCAACTTGGGTTTTTTTTCATTTAATGTAAAAACGCTATTGTTTCTATATCTAAGAATTTTGTATGCTTTAACAAAAATTTTCCATGAGTGTTTGAGTGCGGCGTTTGGGCTTAAGTAGGTTTCCATATCGAAATGCCATAATATTTCCTAGTCTTCGTAGCTTTTGCTTCTTTTTTATTATATCACTTTTATTTTTATTTGTTGTATTTATGACATTTAAGAAAATGTATCAATGTCTCTATTTCCGTTTATTGTTATTTATTGGCTTAATATTGCTAGTATTAATTTCATTGTTATTGTTGCTGTCATTGACGTGATCGTTATACTTTTTCTCTGCGTTGTTTTCAATTGTGACTTGAGCAATTAATGAGTGTATCATTATTATATAACTGCGAGAAAATCACATGGATTTATTATTTATGAGATTGTTTTTTTTTTTCAAAATTTGTCTGTCATAAAAAAACTTAAGATTAATTGGTAATTGCTTGAAACGCTAAACATTTAAGTTCACAAGAAGTTTAAAGGGAATAGATACTTGGTATAAGTTGGATATCTATATTATTTTCAAAACACTATTATTTAAATCATAATTATATAGAATTTACAAATTATAAATATCTTACGGCCGATTTCTTCACCGAGTATTAGCGCTAATCCGTGGGTTAGACCAGTTCATGGTGTACAAACTAAATACCATGAACTCGTTTAATCCGCGGATTAGCGTTAATACTCGGTGTAGAAATAAAAATTAAAATCACGATTGAAGCCTTATGCTCTCGGGAAATGGATTTATTTAAATGTGACGTCGTATTGAACTTTATGCTTGAGGAAATAAAGCAAAACGAATCCGAGCTAAGCAAAAACTTAATTAAAAAGCTTATTGAAAGAATAAAACAGCGCAGAATGATATTGTCGGATGTTTTTGCTTTATTAATTAATCCGAAAAACATTTACGACCTTAAGTATGACTTTTGTGAAGCTTCATCTCTAAATGCTATTAAAAGAGAACTGCAGAATTTTTTGTTTAAATTCGAGGATGAACCCCTTCTTGAATGCCATTTTAATGACAATAGTGAAAAAACTGAAGCATATAAAGCAACAAGTTTAGAAGATAAACTACATTTTGCTTTAGCTAAAAGTTCTCAAAATTATGCTGACAGAAAAACGTACAACTTATCAAATGTTTTAATGAAAGAAATTGATATATTTTCCAATGGTGGCGACAGGGGATATTATCTTCAAAAAGCTTCACAACCTTTCAACCATTCAACCAACCAGTATTGAGTCTAAAAGGTGCTTCTCATCTGCTGGATTTTTTTGCAATAGATTCAGATCTAGATTAGAGGACATGACATTGAATGCACTGGTTTTTTTAAAATCTTATTTTAACTAGAGTAATATGAAAAAATGAATTTTGAAGTAGCAATTTCTTTTCATGTAATTGATTACACATTAATTGATTTTAATATTACATGCAGGTAATAAGGGTATGAAAATAAGTTTTTTTTAAGTTTTACCAAAATTTTTATGAAGTATATATTTAAGTTTGTTTAGTTTTTAAAAAAATTAATTTGTTTTTTTATTTTGTTTATCTATTTACTTTATTTATTTTATTTTTATATAAATACGTTAATAAACCTTATGGTAAAAAATATAATATTAAAGAAAAAAATTATATATAGGAATTATATTTTTAAGTTTAGTTCATGTGATGTAATATCCTTTAAAACCCAAAAGTGTTCGCTTTAAAATATTTTCTTTCATCTTATTTTTTATCGGGTTTTCTTCAAAATAAATTCGTTAAAAAATCTAACTTATCCCGGGATTGCATTTTTAAATCCTGAAAATCCCGGGATGAGAAAAAGCCTAGATTTTGCCATCCTTAGTCCAGACCTATTGGTCTCTCTGAAGATTTATGCGCAAGAGTAAATGAAGATCTTAATATAGTAGCAAATTGGGCCAGAACTAATATGCTTAACTGAATCCTCTTAAATCTTATGTATTGCCGATTTCTAAAACCCCATATCAAAATCTTGATGTCCCCCCAATTTTCCTTAACCCTCATTGGTCCCTCGAGAAATACATCTAATCGATCCCATTGTATGCGCGCATGCACATATATTTTTAATTGTAAAAAAGCCATTTATGTTTTGTGATTTTTTATGTTTATTACATTGTTTACTATCATGTTAATACATTTGAACTTCATAAAGGTAGATTTAGAATGAAATCAATTAGAATATTACATATATTAGTCACATATTGTACATTTTTCGCATAAATTGAAATTATGTTCAGCACAAATGAAATTTATACACTTTTCACAGCGTGTAGCAAAAAGATTTTTGTTATTTTTATATGTGCAGATGTAGCATCGGCCTCGTTTTGATGTACTTGGTAAATGGCGAATCTCCCGAATTCTTTGAATAACACTGGAAGCATCATTACTTTGAGGTTGTTTTTTACGTTTATTGATCTGTTTTTCAACGAGATTCAATCCAAGCTCCTCAATAAAAAGGCGACGACGAATATTATACGTAGCCACCATTTGATCTATAGTATCAACTCCACTCTTGGATTTGTTGTAGTCTTCAATGATGTTAGGTTTCTTCTTTTCACTATTCTCATTTATGCTGACAACATTGTGGTATGTACTGAGCAATGTCACAAATCGGTACCGGCGAGGAACATATGACAACATAACTGCTTGCAATTTATGTTCATATACAATTTCTGTATGATAAATTGGCTTTTGACGCATGTCGAGTAGAACTGAAGGAATTTCATTCCTATTTTTCCTTATTGTTCCCAAAATAGTCATGCGATTTTATGTAAATCTTCTGCCAATTCAAACGAAGTGAAAAAGTTGTCACACGTTACATTTCTGTCAGAAAGTCCATCCACCAAATCCAAAACAACATGCCGTCCGAGATTACGTTTAGGAGTGGCATTACGATTCCGACTAACATAAATTTGTTTGTTGTATGCATACCAGCTTTTTGAGTCGCATAGCACCCAAATTTTAATGCCATATATCGCCGGCTTGGATTGAATATACTGACGAAACGGACATCGCCCACGGCTCTATGAAATAAGGCCCCAGGAAATAAGGCCCCAAACTGCAAACGAAATAAGCCCCCAAAAATTTCTATACAAAACAACAACACAAATAATTGGGATGTTATTTCTTTTTTGGGGCTTTATTTCATTTTTGAATAATGGGGCTTTGTTTCATAATGAAATAAGGCTCCAAGAGTAAAATGAAATAAGGCCCCAAAAATGATATTAGGAAATAAAAGCATGAATATTTATGGTATTATTTCGATTTTTGAGGCCTTATTTAATTTTTTAAATGAGTGCTTTGTTTCATTGTAAAATAGGCCACCAAAATTTCAACACTCCTTGAGGGTCAGACTTGGATACGGTTGTCATAACCACTTTTCGATTTTTGTTATTTCAATTGAAAATTTTTCAATTGAAAAATTTTAAAAAAATATGTTAAATTTTGATATTTTTGCCGCGTAGTCTTGTGTGAAAAATTTTATTTAAAAAAAAGACCAGTGAACTTCTTTATGTTCTCGACCGAAAAATTATATATAGAAAAAAAATCCACTTATAAAACTATAACACAATATGAATGTCGGCAAAAGACCTGTAAAGCAATAGTTTACCTCTTGCCGAAAGGAAAATTTACCTACGTTCGCACTTCACAAGATCTTTAACGAGTAAGAAAACAACCCTTTGAACTTAAATTGGACTCTATTGAAATAAAACTTTAGGTTCAAGATATAGGAGAACTGACAAATTTTCTTAATAATTATATATTTGTAAATTAAGATAGAATTTACAAAATAATAATTATATCATCTAAGCTCAAACGATTTGGACAACAAATTTATAAAAATATTTCGTTCAGGGGAATATTATTTTTTCAAATTCTTGATAAGATTAATGAATTTTTAAACATATAAATTCATTCATGTTTACTAACAAAAATAATAAAAATTTTGGGGTGTTTTCAGTCATTCTCATAAATAATCATTCTTCATAAATTTTGGGTTGCTATTTCCTTTATATTGGGGTATTTTTTCCCAATGGAATTATGCCCCAATTTTGTGGTCTGATTCCGTTTTAAGATTTGAGGCCTTTTATTTTGGGGTGCATTTTCGACCGGTTTTTAAAAAAACTGGTATATTTAAGTTTGGGGCCTTAATGTATCATATTGGGGTTTATTTCATAAGAAATTATTCCATATTGAAAAAAGCTCCAATTTTGGGGCTTTATTTCATTTTAGGTTGGGGCTTTATTTCGTCGGATTGGGGCTTTATTTCGTAGGGTGTTATTTCATAATGAAATAAAGCCCCATATTTGGGGCCTTATTTCGTTTTTGTTTTGGGGCCTTATTTCCTGGGAACTTATTTCACAGAGCCATCGCCCACTATACAGAACTAACGTATCACAATGTTCATCTACGGTAATGTTTTTTCCTGGTGTGTATACAACTTTCAAGTTATGATTCCATTTATCGTATACATTTCGAATCGGTGCCAATTTGTCACGTACAGAAGTACTTGTAGATGCAGTGTTGGCCATACGTTGTTCGCGGTCATCAAATCGAATGCAACCATGGATACGCTTGAGCATTTTCAAAGGCATTGTTGCTCGAAGTATTGGCCGACCAGTTTCGTCATTCCACAGTTTAGTGACACATTCACCGTATGACCGATACACACCAGAAAGCAGCGACAATCCAAAGTATGCGTGCAGAGTGTCCAAATCAATGTTTTCCCAATCGTCTTTGTACTTTCGCACACCACATAAATTCGTCATGTTAAAAATAATATTCTCAACTGGTTCAAGAAACATGTGAAATGCAGATGAAACATCAACTATAGTAGCAGCTGCTAATGCTTTTGGACCTGAATTATAACAAAAATGAAACATATAATGAACCCATGACAAGGAGGGTAGGTTTTTACCTGAAGTGAAATTTTCTGCACGTCGAAATGAATTTCTTTGATTTATTTCAAACGGTTGCGATGAATATTACATTTTCTTATTTTCTTGAAAAATATTAATTTTCATGATTTGCTGCATTTTCTTCTGCTAAATTTTGCTCAAGTGGCTCAATGTCATCTTCATACGAATGCACACTAACTACACTTTCATCATTCTCCTCGTCTGATAATGCAAAATCATCGTCACTATTGCACGGAGACTCGCCCGCTTTGCTTTCCAAATCAAAATCCATTTCTAGTTCATCTCGCTGCCTTCTTTCACGTAAAACTCTATCCATTTTTTATCAAATACTTCGAATCACAACCGAAATTTAAATAAATGCGCAAACAAACTTCACTTATGTGTGTTCCAGAACAAACTGAATTTCATAAAACGAAAAAATAAGAGCGTGCTATAAATCCACACACAAAAATAAGCGGCAACTCCAGGTATCTGCTTATGTGTATGCTCGCACATACACAGGGACCGATTCGTAACTACCCTCCAGTACGGCTCACCAGACACGAATGAGTGAGTTCACTAGCTATCGGTAATCACCACTGGTTACCGGCTATACCTTTCACTCATGAATTTAACACAGAGATGTCATTGCCGGTAACCATTACATTACTCTCTGCATTACTATTCAATAGCTACTTCATTAGTTATGTTACTTTTTTGCAAATTTATGTGGAAGAAGAACAAAATTAAAGGAATGCATTTGCATTACCTGCTGCATTACCTTGGGTACTTGAATTTTAGTACTGGAGGGTATAACTGCACAGGCAAATACAGTAAGGGTACAAATTCAAAAACGGGGTTTTTTGGTTGTTCAGGCAAAATAATTCTACTTTGAGAAATACAAGGTCATTTCGCTGAATCGTTTTTATTTTATTCAAGGTTAAAGATCAAAATTGTATGCGTGCGCATACAGGGGACCGATGAGGGTTAATGACGTTGTGCTAAAATCTGTAAGTAAGGCCACTAATTTAGGTTTCAAAATAAACTCTTCTTTGTCCTGTAAAGATCAATGTGCTTAGAAACCTCCGAATGACTGCAGCGTTCGTACCTGTCGAAACTAGGAAAAAGCTTGTTCTACAAATGCTTATGCCAATATTTCCTTATGCAGAAGTCGTTTTCAGCAAATTCGACTCGAGAGCTTCACATAAAATACTTCAAATAAAATGCTTTCAATAATTATACTTGTTATGTCTGCGGTCTTCGGAGATTTGATCACATTTCACCTCTTACCAACGAGTTATTAGGTCGAAGCTAATATATTATTAGGATATATATATAGGATATTTTGAAGGAAGAAATTGCATTTTCTTACATAAGATCATCCACTCGCGCTGTCCCGGTTATCTCTTTGAAAAGTTCAAGTTTTGTAGGTCAAGCAGAAGCATGAATCTTGTTATTCCGAAGTACAACTTTCAAAACTCAAGACTTTATAACTCGCTTCCAAACGTCATTAAAAGTATCTTCAACAATAAGTACTTTAAGCATTTAATTTTCCTTACTCTTTTACTCCATTTTTTTTAATCTATCTTTAACTACTATATAAACTGCTCTTTTAAAATTTCTTGAAACGTATATTATATTTGAATTGTGTTCTTAATCATTATTGTTAATTTTTAAGTTGGACATTTCTTATTATATTACAATAGTCTTAGCTTTAAAATTTTTAATAGTTTATTATATAAGTGATGTTCTGTTGTTATATATTCTAAATATGCGGCATGTAAAAGACTTAAGTCTTAAATGCCAACGTTATTTGCAAATATATTGAGATTGAAATTGAAATTGAAATACTTAATTGTATCGAATTTATTAGCTTATAGAAAACAGATTGCATAAATGACGCTAAGTAATATATTAATTTAATTTGCCAACCAAAAATTGGTGATATACTTTCATAGATTAAAAAATTTGTCAGTTTTTTTTCGTTGCCTGCACAAAACGCTCACGTCGAAAGAATTTTTTCACCAATGGGCTTGAAGTGGTCAAATGAAGGAAACAGACTGAAAATATCAACGGTTCGAGCTTTTTTAACAATAATTTATATTTTCAAAAACGTATCATGTTTGGAGTTTTTCGACGCATGTTACAAACTGAAACGGTTATTAAAACAAGCTCAAGAAAGCTTTAAGTATGATTTTGAGGAAGCTTGATTAATTAACACAATTTGATCTCGTTAAAAAGACTTTATAAAAAAACTCTAAAATGATTATTTATTTCGTCTTATTTACTTGAACCTCAAGTTTGTTTAACTTTTTGAAATAATGAGTGTAAAATATTTTTTATTTACATTTATATTTAAAAAACTGAAAAGCCCATATTCGACGGACCCATGTTTTTTTTAAAAAAATCAAAGAAGAAAATAAAAATTTGGCAGTTGGCAATCTTAATCATTTAATTTGTTCCAAGTAGATTTGTTTACATCAATTTTTGAATATGATATCTCTCAAATGGCCGCCTCTGGCGTTGATGGCGTATTGTGCCCTTTTTGCAGCATTTTCCATCGTTTTCGCCAACATTTCGGCCGGAATAGCGGCTATTTCTTCACGAATGTTGTCCTTGAGCTCTTCTACGGTCCTTGGCTTGTTAACGTAAACCTTTGACTTCAAATATCCCCACAAGAAGAAGTCAGGCGGCGTCAAATCGGGCGAACGCGGTGGCCAGTCCAAATCACCACTTTTCGACATCAAACGGCCCGGAAACAAATTCTTCAGAAAATCGATTGTTATGCGACTTGTGTGCGGTGGAGCGCCGTCTTGTTGAAACCAGAACTGCCTCATACGCTTTCGACGAATAATTGGCATCACAAAATTGGTCATCATGTCGCGATAACGCTCCTGGTTGATGGTAACAGCATGACCATTTTCATTTTGGAAGAAAAACGGCCCAATGACCGTTTTCGCACTAACGCCGCACCAAACTGTGACTTTTTCGTCATGAAGAGGCACTTCTTGAATCTCCTGAGGATTTTCAGTGGCGTAAATACGGCAATTTTGCTTATTTACGGTCCCATTCAATGTGAAATGGGCTTCATCGGACATGATAATTTTGTTCCAAAATTCCTCGTCATCTTCGGCCATTTCGAAGACTCTTTCAGAGCGCTCGCGTGGCGTGTATTGTTCCATGGTAAAAATCTGCTTGGACTGACGCTTCAAACGCGGTATGTCATTAAGCGATCTGACATCTCTGTCAAAAGTTATGGCGTTGCCAGATGGGTCCGTCGAATATGGGCAACCCTGTATATAAAAAAATGTTTATTTGATGTTTTTACTTTGCAATAAATTTTATTGATTTTTAAAAAGTCTCTTTTTGTCCTTTTTTTTTGTCAAAAGTTCTTTTATTTTGCCCCAGACTTCTGGTAACCCTAGCTGTGCTGCTTGTGACCAGAAATTTGAATGTAAGCATAAAATAAAATACGTGAATTTTATAATAATTAAATACTTTTCGAAACACTTAGTAAGCTGGACACTGGAAATTATCCTAGGCATTGAATGATAAAAGAATTATAAAAATCATCAATAAAAGAACTAATATAAAGAATTCTCAAAAAATAAGCGATTTAGCGGTTACCGAGCTTGTCTGGCTTAAAATTTTGTGAGTCTCCTTTCATATAATAGTATAGGTATACTTTGTTCCGATATTTTTTCTCCGGAATCTATTTTCATTTCATATAAAAAAAAAAATTCGATTGTATAAACTATTTTGATTTTTTCAATTTTCTACACTAGATTGGTAATAAATATTTCGGTAAATTTTTAACCGTTTAAATTTTCTTAGAAATTGTCCTTATATCCTTATACATGTGTAAACAAGTTTTTTCTTTTTAAAGAAAACTGTTTTATTATATTGCTTATAATAATTACAATATTGTTTTTAATAATTCTAAAAAATAATATTTTTTTAGAATTATATTTGAGCTTAATGCCAATTAAGTTCATGAAGCAACAGGTTCCAACTGCAACAAGTTCTTTGCAGAACAAACCACCAAGCAGACTAGACAGACTGTTTCGTTGATAGCTACATCAACTCATCAGTAGTCTTTTGTGGTTTCTGCAGTACCATCCACTTTGATAAGCCTATACGAACATCTTCTGTTAAATCAAAACAGAATTATGTGCAGTATGCCGCCTTCAAGCCATGTTTTTTTACTACTTTGCAAAAGCAAAGGTTCAAAAAAGCGACTGCATCCATAGAAGGCGTGAAGAAGGTTTTTTTTTGAAAAAAGTTGTTTTATGTATAGACATAATAACATACTTGTTTTCGTAGGTCGGGCTCGCACCAGTGTTTACATGAAAAATTACTGATGGCATATTTTAATTACAATCTTGTTTTTAGAATTCTAAAATATATAATTTTTTTAGAATTATATTTGAGCTGAATGCCAAATAGGTGGCTTGCTCTGCAAATAACTTATTGTTGTTGCAACCTGTTGCTTCATGAATATATTTGACATTAAGCTCAAATATAATAAAAAAACACTATATTTTTTAGAATTATTATAAGCAATATAGTTATTAATATATGCCATCATTAATTTTTATGAAAACTGTTTTATTCTAAAACATAATCTCTATCTAGAACAATGCGCTCCTTGTAACGGTTGCTGCCTTTCTTTTAATAAATAGCTCGCATTAAGTCCCTCAAACTAGATATTTATTTCCAACTCAAATTCCTCATTTAAGTAAAATTTCTTGTCAGAAAGCCGCTTGAGATCAGGTCTAAAGAATAGAGTAGGTTTGTACCCAATTTGCACTGCAATTCTTTTAATTTACCTGTCATATCGCCAGCTGAGTGAACTGAAGCATTGTCTTGGCAGAACAACCTTTTTTTCTATATTTGCGGTCATTTTGCATTGACTTTGACAACCATTTGATCCAGTAATGCACAGTAATATTACGTTTGTTTTACAATGTTGAAGGTAGTCGATCCATGTGTTTCAACGTGCTTCCAAAAACTACTGGCTACTCGTAAGACTTTGCCGGCCGATTTTTGTGTTTTTTGGCACTTAGATCGGCTTTTAACAGGTGATATTCACTCTGCTGACTGCCGATTAGACTCAGGTGAAAAGCGATGGATCCAGGTTCCAAATTCGGTTTCAAATTTTGCTTTGTAAGACGATGACGTTTGACTTTTTGGTAAAATTGTTAAGAAACGGGATAGCCAACGCGTGCAAAGATTTTTCAATAGTAAATTTTGAAACAAAATCAATGATATATGTAATATATGAAAGTTATGTTCTATGCATTCCGTTGACATGCCTATGATGTAAGCTATACTTTTGAATTTCACTTTGCGGTTATTCAACACAATTTCACTAATTTTTCGTTTTATCCCTAAAAACGATTATCACTCAAAAACTGCAGTGACAGAAAATGACCCGTCATATATATCTAAACCCACGCAAAGCCACATTCAATAGACTTACAAAAATTGCACTCATTTTTAGTTCATATGTAAACTTTTCCGAATTTTTGGAACACTTTAGACTATTATAAATATCTGAATACATGTTTTTCTTATAAGAACAAAGCGTTAACAACATGTACCTGCTAGCTGTAGGGTAAAAATATTATTTTTCACATAATATTGTACCCAAAGGTCTGATTGCATCAAGAGAGCGCAAGACTAAACACTGACCTGCGGCATCAAAAGTTCATTCATCTTTTGTTGCCAGCTAGAGTCAATAAGTTACCGCTAAGCCAAGCTATGATTAAGCTGCTAGACTTTGGTAGTCAAGCCACAATTACAAGTCATCGAACTGTTTAACATCACATACATACCTGCTAATATAGATGTTAATCCATCAGATCATCGATGGAATGTCTTCATCCAACCTTGACATTCAACGGTCTATGCAGCAAGCTGTATTAGCTGTGGCAACAACATCAAGGTTATTATAGTTGCCATGATTGCTGTTGCTGCTGCAACAATTGCGACTCATAACAAATTTGATTGAACACTTCAAGTGTTTAGCCGTGAGCTATAGTAGGTTGTGGGCATGTGGGCTGGAACTATTAGGTGCATGTCTATAAGATACAAGTGTTTATGATAGGCAGGTAATTAGAGTAGAAGTAAAGGAATAAATTTAAATAACATGATTGAAAGTTTAGATAATATTGAGCACAAATATTTTTCCGTCAGCATTATATTGATGAAGTTGACAAAACATTAAAATTTTATTACATTTGATATATTTATATACTTTAAGTTTAATCAGCATTAATAATTACTTTCTCAAATGAATTTACTCTTGTAAGCATATGCAAACTTTCTTGCTCTATGCCAGTTGTGAATTGAAAATAATTTTTAGTAAATAGCAAAAACTTACTTCAAATTTAATGCAGCATCTGTTAAAACTGGGAACAACACCCGCAAGTGCAATATTAAAATCAATTTTATTTTTTCTACTTGCTCTTGTGTTATATTGTTTTTATTATTATTTTTTGCTTGCAGTACAATGCAAGTTAAGAAATGCTATGGTAAATCGTATTGAAGTCATCGCACGAAAATAATACACAATTATAGATACATAAATCAAGGCGGCGGCGGCGATTGCAAAATATTGAACATTGTTGAGTTCAGTTTGATATTTTCACCCCCTAGGTGAAAAGTAGATAATGTTGTAAATTTCCAATTTGGCTGGAGCTTACGAAAAAAAAAACAAAAGCCAAAAAGCGTGAAAATTGCCATCATACAGTACCAAAGCTCTATTATACAATGGTGAAGGAGTTCAATGCTCGATTTCCTAATATATAACACCCTCAGATGATTTAATGTGGAACCTGGAGCAACAATCGGTGGAAAAGGATTTTGTGTTGAATTATCTCTTGATATATGCGCGACCTTGACCGTTAGTGCGGGAAATCAGTCTTGAATCGAAATCTTTTTGCCATGCAAACGAAAGACTTAAGACACAAACTTGGCTTGCTTTACAAATAACTTTCTGGCGTTTTCTCTCTGCGCTCCAAATTACAAAAGTTCTGAGGTCAAAGTTGAAACCGTATTGAAGCAGACCTATAAGGTTTATTAAAAAGTTTTTTAATTTTTTAAAATTATAGTTCAACACATTGGCGTAGCCAGGATTTTATTCAAGGGAGAAGCCGGCCAATTATTGTTTCATGTAGCTGATAAATAAAATTAATTTTTTTAAATATTGGCTTTATTAAGAACAATATATAAAACTAAATTCGAAACAATATTGAATTAAACACGATTTTAAAAAAAATTAATATCAATATTCATCGTCTCAAATCTTCAGCAAAGCGGTTTGAAATTTTAGCTGCTCTTTTTTCTTTTGCACTAAATTTCTGTGCACGTTTTAAAGGCATAAAAACGCTGTTGTAAGGATGATTTTATTAAATCAAGATAAGGTATGAACAGGGAATCCTTCCCATATTCAAAAAGTAATGTTTCTGTATGATTGGTAAGCTTATTTTAATATTTGCGCGAAGAAGTATTTATTCAACTGGACGATTGAAGGATTGATCTTTTCATGATCCGGAAAGTCGTGAGATTTCCAAAAAACTTTCGATTTTTTTCAGTAATTTTTCATGACCAGAAAATAACAAGCAGGCCGGTCATGAATGCTTGAGCTGCTTATGCTTGTAATTGTATACTTTTTTTAAAATACTTTTGAAGTTATAAGAAAAAACTGTTTTGAATTTCTTACTTTTATACTAAAAAAATTAGTTTTCTTAAATTTAGGGGAGGGGGAGTGGCAACGGCCCTCGATTTGTCAATTTTAAGAAAAAGACAAAATGTTAGTTTTTCAGCTTAATAGCATTCACTAGTCACAGGAAAGTATTATAATACTGCCAACTAGCATTTGATTTAGCACATTAGTGATAGATCTTGCTACGACGTTATTAAAGGCCCCTTCTATATCAATAAAAGCTATCATCGTATATTCCCGATGGAGGGATTTTTCTATGATGGAGATTTTTCATTTGGAATGATGGAGTGGATAGCTTTTTCCATGGATTTTCCTTTGGTGTAAGCATGTTGTGCTATTGACAGTGGCTTTTTTTTCTATTGTAAATCTCAAGTGAATGTCGATTAATCTCTCTAGGAATTTTAGAAGAAAAGACAAGAGACTGATTGGTCGAAGGTCTTTTGGGATTACTTGTGAGATTTTGCCTGCTTTAGGTATAAAGATAACCGTCACATTACGCCAAAAGCCGCTCCTTAATGATGCCGTACGACTTCTGAATTTCAATGGGAGCTATACCATCAGATGTTGGTGACTTAAATGGTTTGAAGCTACTGATTGCCCATTCGAGCTTTGCTGGTGTGAGTATTTTTAGGGATCTGTTCACAGATGGTAACTAATCTTCCTGAATTGGAGTATAACATATCTTTGAATTTCCCTGAAAGTGAGTTTCTACTAAAACATTCAGGGATTCCACACTGCTATAGGTCCAAGTACCAACTTCCTTTTTCGTGAAGCTTGGATAAGAGGGAACCATAGCTAGAATTTATCCTAAGCCTTGGCGGCCCTGTGGTTTGTGTTACTTTTTCACAAAAGCTCCTCCAGGCTTCTCTTTGCGCTTTTCTCAATTTATTCTTGTATTCTTTTAAAGCCACTTTATAGTTCGTCCACTTACCTGAGGATCTAGTGAACTTTGCCTTATTGAAGAGTTTTTGGGAATTATTAGGGAGCTCCTCGATTCCTTTGTTCCACGAGGATGGCTTTTGTTTGCCCCTTGCTTCGAGTCCCCATCGAGAGCTTTATTAATGGAATTTGTGCGACTATCAATTAGGTAATCTAGCGGTTGTTTACAGGAAGAATAGATCTATTTTTAAAGTGTCTAAGTAAAGATCCCAGTTAACTTTTTTTAAGGTTACGAAAGCTGCTCGGTTTTGTAGCAAAATCATCAACATCAAAGAGAATATATCTATGGTCTGAAAAAGAGTGTTCTTTTGAGACTCTCCAGTTCTTTATTCTATTGGATATGAAGGGTAATATCAGAGGCAAGGGTAATATCTAAGACTTCCTGCCTATAAATAATAATGAAGGTCGGTTCACTACCTACCTATATTTAGATTGGTATTAAGGATAAAGTTAAAAAGAGTGTGAACTTCCCCAGATCACGTGATGAGAATTGGTATCGCACCCTATGTTGAGGCCTTTTTATTCCGATGCTGCAGTGAATACCAGCCTTACCATGTTGTCATCCTGTAGGACCTTGTGATCGTGCGCAAGATATGCTGAGATAAGCCACAAGCTGCTTTGGCTCATCTCGACGCTTATGGCCACAGTGTCCTTATTGCTGAAATAAGAGAGAGAGTAAATGCACTCAAAGTTTTTTTGATTAGAATACATGCTCTTGGTTTACCCTGTGTTTTTGTATGCACTAGCGTGTATTTTGGAGTCTTGAGTCCGCATGCCAGGCCGCAGACTACCCACGGCTCCTGGATCAGGAAGTTGTATTCTTCACCCTTCGAGTGATGGAGGTTAATTTGTTAATTTGGATGGAGGTTGCAATTAGGTGAAAAATGTGTTATAATGTTATAAATGTGTTGTTGGTACAAACTTAAGTTGCACGCCACAAGATGAAACATAGTTGAAACATCCAAAAAAGTTTTTATTGTGTTATTCTTACGTTACAATTCAGGTAAAATAACGTGAATGTTACAAATATTTTGTTTTATTGAATTTATTTTTTATTATAATAACAGATTTTTTAACAAGGAAGGAGTACTGATGACATAAATATTCCTAATCGAAAAAAAATAAATTCTTTAAAAGTTTTAAAATGTTTTGCGTACACAATTCTTTAATATAATTTTCATTAAACCAGTGATAATTTTTTAAAGTGCACTTTAAAAGTCAAAGAAAAATTGGAATGAAATATAAATATGTGAAATTAAATTGAAAATATGAAAAGTTATACACTAAAATTTTACAAAAAAAGCAATTTTGTTGACGAATCTTTGTGTTTTACCTCTAGAAAACTCATGTGCCACCAAAAAAATAAAATTTTTTAAAATAATTTTAACATAAGATATATTTCGAGTTTTTAATTTTGGCGTAATAATGTTTAATATATAGCTAAATATATTTTTTAAGTTCCTAGTGTCATATTGCAATGCAAATTCTAAAATAAAATAAAAAATAGTAAAAGAAATCTATTACAATTTATTCCAATCAAAACTCATAGTATGGGGAAAAAAACCAAATATGGCGAGTATGAAGTTTTTAGACCCTTTTTTTTTCAAAGTTCTTGCAACTGAATAATAACCTCAATACATAGTTCTTGCAACTAACTAAATAACAAAAGTTACAAATATTTTTTTAAAGTTGTTGTAACTAAATAATAATTTTAATGCGGCATTTAATTACAACAATTTTATTCAAAACTTCTTGCAACTGAATTATAACTCCAATACAACGTTAATTTAACTAATTACATTTTATAAGTTGCAAGGTTTTTTCTAAAGTTCTTGCAACAGAATAAAAACCTCAATACATCGTTATTATATCAAGCAAAATTTTATAAGTTACAATTATGTTTTTTTAAACTTGCATCAACTGAATAATAACCTTAATACAGAACAAGCTTGCAATAATTATTTTCAATGTTCTTGCAACTTAATAAATACCACAATTCAACGTTTTTTTCATAACTACATTTTTTGAGATATAAGAATGTTTCCCAAAAGTCGTAGCAAGTGAATAATAACCTTAATACAGCAAAAGGTTGCAATGACCATTTCCAATGTTCTTGTAACTGAATTGAAACCTAATTTAAACCTTCTTGCAACAAAACAAACTCTCATAATTTCAAAATGATTTATTGCCATTCAACGAAAAATTTGTTCAATTTGGTAGTCTCGTTGAACGCTAAAATAAAAAAAAATGGATTACATGGTAGAAGAAACAAACCTACACAAAGAAATTGACAAGCAACACAGAATTTTTTGTAAACAATAAAATTTATATTTTGCTTATGGCATTTTAGAGCGTGATAGCAAAATTGGAAGCATTAGCTGTAGTCACTTCCCTATAACTTAAGAAAAACATCTTAAAACTGAAGTTTTTAACATTAAGTTGTTTTGACATTGATATAAATGAATATAAACATAAAGAAACTAAGTCGCATCTAGGTTGCTAAGTCGTTACTGTATTGTTACAGTTACAAAACACAAACATTTTGTTTAGATGCTACAAAAATAAATGTTGTAATAATGTTAATTTAACGTAAAAACTACTTATTTTTTTTTAAAACTTTATGAAACATTCTTACAACCAGTGCATTTATTCGTAACATAATTAACACTGTAGTTTTACTTTTTTGCAACAAAACGAATGATTTGTTACATATAACTTATTTGAAACTAAATTTGTTTAAAAAACTGAAATACCACCGAATTATAACATATTTTTGTTACAAATCGAAATCTGTGCTAGCTGGGTTAACCTCCACGACTGTCGTATCGAACTCATCGTCCAATTTAAGGAGGTCTCCTCTTAGGAGGACAACCCGAAAGTCTGCGCCAGTTCCGTCATGAGGCTTGCGCCCTCAGGTTCTGGTATAGGGGGGCAAGTTTGTGCAGATGAAGAGGCATCTTTTATTAGTTGGGAAGCCTGCTCTTTCTCCAGTGACGCTTTATCTTTCTTATAGATCCTCAGTGTGATCGATGAGAGCCCAAAATCCACCACGAACCGTATGGATGCCAAGAAGGCCAGGGACTCCTACTCCTGATTGATAACAAAAGTTCCGATCTAAAGTCCTCCTTTGGCTCTTCAAACCGTGTCACTTTCCAGTTCGCTGTTGGCAGACCGTAGTTTCCAGGATCGTCTGAGGATCAGAGTACAAGGCAGGGACACTGGCACGCGCTCTCGGTCTGTTAGCTTCACGTGACCCTGGTGCTATCCGCTGTCGCGACAGGATGGACCCCTGAACAGAGCGATGAAGAATGAAAAGTCAACTTTTGTAGTCTTGTGGAGAGTGCGCTAGACTATCAAACCAGAGGTACTTGCTTCGAGTTCGGGCTCGGGCATGGTTCTTTTCACTTTCTTTGTTATTTCCTACATTTAAGAATTATGGAAATCTAAAAATCCATAAATAAATTGTGTAAAATGTGGAATTTAAAGAACAGGAACACAACTAAGGGCTAGATACATAACGTTTGAGCTTGGTGGAATACGTAACACAATTACTGCCACTAGAGGATGCCCTCAAGGAGGGGTACTTTCACCTCTTCTGTGGACCCTAGTCGTGGACGAACTTATCGCAAGTCTCAACAACCAGGGTTTTGACACCAGAGGATATGCGGATGATCTGGTTATTTAAAATCTGGGCAGTCATAAACCGACGATATCGGACTGAATGCAGAGTGCCCTCCGTATAACTTCAAAGTGGTTTAAGGAAAAAGGGTTAAGCATAATCCTGAAAAAATTATTCTGGTACCCTTCTCCAAGAAAAGATGCCTAAATCTGGTAAGACCAACCCTGGATGGAAAAGTTATTGACTTTTCAAATGAGGTCAAGTACTTAGGAGTGATTTTTGACAGGCAGCTCCGTTGGAACGCCCACTTAGATTCAATTACAGGCAGGGCAACACGTGCCCTTTTTGCCTGTCAACGCTTCCATGGCAAAATATGGGACCTCAAACCGAAAGTGATTTATTGGACCTTTACAACAATTGTGAGACCTATGGTGAAGTATTCAGCACTTGCATGGTGGCCCAAGATCCAACAGCTCTCAGCAGCTAATAAGCTGACAAGGCTGCAAAGAATGGCGTGCTTTAGTATCACTGGGGCAATGAGAATGTGCCCATCTGAAGCTCTGAATGTAATAATAGGGCTACCCCAAGTCCCAAAAAGCTCTTCCAATGGGATACACGCCGACAATATTCCAGGCGGAGGTATATGCCATTGAAGTTTGTGTCAGAGAATGTCTCCGCATGAATTCAAAGGGGGCTCACATCTACATACTTTCAGATAGTCAAGCGGCTTTAAAAGCCCTTCAAGCCTACGAAATTGAAACAAGACTAGTGTTCAACTGCGTAGAGCTATTAAATACGCTGGGACAAAGCAACAAAATAGAATTATGGTGGGTTCTAGGTCACGAAGTATTCGAGGGCAAAGAAAGGGCGGACTGCCTTGCCAAAAGAGGAGCGTCTCGAACTCTTATAGGACCTGAACCATTCTGTACCTTAGAAAAAGGCTACATTCTAGGAAAAATTAGAATATGGGAAGATAAGAAATTTCAGTGCCACTGAAACAACACCAATGGACAAAGGCAATCTAAGAAAATTTTTAATTCCAAGTAAGGCAAAATCCAAAGATTTACTCAAGGTTACCAAAGCATACCTTAGAATTCTCATCAGTTTCTTCACAGGTCACTGCTCACTCAGATACCATCTTAAAAAGATGGGTCTTTCTGAATCAGACGTCTGCAGACTATGCGAGGAGGAAGAAGAAACTCCCGAATACATTCTATGTGAATGTCCGGCAACCCATAGCCTAAGACGCCTCCATTTTGGAGGGGAAGTAGTACCCCCGTCTACAATTTGGAACACCAAGCCAGAGACAGTGCTAAAATATATAAAAAGCCTAAGTCTGGAGTGTTATTTAAAGGCATGCACAATAGATCCTATGGGTCGCGGTGCACATGGGCCCACTATAAACTTACTAACTAACTAAGGGCTAGAAATGCTTGCCGAGGTTAAGGCATAACGCAAGCCTTGGTTAAAAGTAATTCAAATTATCTTTCACGGTTGTTCCGCCTAATCAATAATTCACGTATGGTTCCAATCAATTCCTCTAAATAATCTATCCCTTTCCTTTCAGGTCAAAGACCAAACCTTGTTTGTATAAGGTGCATACCTTGGTTCTTTGATTTTTAAAAAAAAAAAATAAAAATGAAGACACTTCACAGGCTTAACGCCGCCGTCTGGTTCGCCCTTGTCGATTACCGCAATGGTAATTTTTCCAGCTGTGACAGCGAGATCAGCTTTGGAGTGGCTACCACAGATTTTTTTAGGACTTCTTTCTAAGATCTCTGACGCTTAGAGGGCCTCGGTTTGGGCTTAGGAGAGTTTGTGTCTCCCCCAGAATACTTTAAATACTTACTCATAAAAATATGAGGATACATTTTTAACTCGCACTGAATTGACACAAAGGTCAAATATGTTCATTAGAATATCTGTGCGATAGGTACACATTATATTAAATCGTTTAAAGTTCTGCTAAGAGCCATCTACCGATTTGCATTGCACGATTTTTATGGTAAAATTTTGGAAAAAAATAGACGATTTTATATGTTTAACTGTAACTGTTAAGATTTTTCAGGTATACATTTTTACCCATAACTTACTCTGCCGCTCTTTGCATAAATTGCATATTTTACGTTGCAACATATTTTCTTAAACATTATAATTTTTTTCCACACCAAAAGCTGTAATATTAAGTTTTTTTTTTTTTTGTATTTTTAATATTTGATCACTTGTTGAACAGACGATTGTAAATGTCGATAAAAAATTGTGCTAAAAATAAGACGACGACGGCAACAACAACAAGTGATGATGTTGCCATCATCAACGAACAATTTAATATCGTTTGTGGCTTAAAATTGCATCACTTTGCACTTTGGCTGATAAAAAGGCTGCAGGATATCATGATTCGAATGAGTGTGTTTTTTCTTATAGTTTTTGTTTTAGACAGCAGAATGAGTTGAAGAATAAAGGTTAGCCAGGTTAGCAAGTGCTTCACACTTTGATTAAAATATTAATAAATTTTATCGAAGTCAGGCCTAGAGAAAATTTCAAACATTTTAAAAATGTACCACATGAGATTTAAAATACTGTTTAAGCAAAAATAACAGAAAACAAGCCTTAAAAATTTAAACAATTTTTCACTAAATGTGTGGTTCGACAGTCGAAATATTTATTAAAAGAAAGCAACAACTGAATTTTAGCCAAAACGACGATTCTTTATAAGGAACCGTTCAAATACCACGCATGCGCAGCCACCGCTACTGTCACAATCACACAAGTTGAAACGAAGAAAGAAAACTGAAAGTTGTTGAAAATGATGATGATAATTATAATAACGATGCTGATGATTATGCTGTAAGTCATGATAATGATGATGGTGATCAGTGTTGCCAACAAATTTTTAACTGATCGTGATGATGTAGTTGGTAATGATCTGTGTAATGATGATAATTTTTTTGCAGATGATGATGCGAAAAACTCAAAAAACACACCAACAAAATGACAGCTAGATGTCACATTGATAAAAAGTGTGCCAGTACGTCAGTGCGTGCATTTTTAAAGCCATATGCTACGCACACTCACTGTCTTTCATCCTTCAAACTTTCAATTTCATTTGTGTAACAGATCGAGTAAAAGACATCCATTTCACTTCAGTGTTTCATTTCGGAGTTGACGAAGTTTCCAAGTTTACTTTGATTGATTTGGTAGCGGGTGTTGAACCCTCTATAGCACTGCATCCGTTCACATGACTGACACACAATTGCCTCGAATGTCAGCTGTATTGACCATATTTGGCCATTGATAATGATGTGAAAAATAAAACTTTGTTAAACATTGGCTCAAAATGTTTTTTTCTTTTCTTTTCGATGTCGTTTAGTGAAATGACATAAAATGAAGGAAAATCAAACACAGTTCTGCGTTGTTGTAGGATATGTAAATTTAGGCGCAGAGTGAAATTTTATAAAATGTTAATTTTTTTTTTCGATTTTATTGTAGTGAAATGTAAGCCTTTAAAATTTTTAAGAAGCCATTTAAAACAATTTTGACTTCAACAGCGCTTAGACTCTTTCTTATGCATGGATAATTATAATATTCTTCATTCAATGAAGGTTCCAGTAAACTCCGAAAGAAATTTCAATGAATATATTTAAAGGACTTCTTTTTAAATAGTAAAAAACAAATTTATAATAAAATTTAATGGAAAAGTTGCAGGGAAAAAACGTCTGAATAATAACATTGTGCATGTCCAAATATCAAACAAGCTGGAGACATACCATTTTAGCAAAATTCGAGGATGCTGAGTTTAATGGCGTTTCACTAGGTTCAACATGTACTTGGTTGATGCAGTTTTTGTTAGAAAAAGTTTTTTCTTATTAACTTCATTGAATTCATGTCAATGAGTGAAATATTAAGAATGACTTGGAGAATAATTTCTTAAAACAGTTTAACTCTCCAAGCCAAACTCTTATGGTCTAATTGACCTCACAAATCAAAAAAACCATTTTTTTCGTATAAAAGCTATGTTTAAACAAAAACAAGTAAGCTTTTTGATGGAAAAATATTTCCCTGATATGGTGGCGCAAAATGAAATTACAAATTCAACCAAATTAACCAGCTGTCTGTGTCCCTAAAACAACATAAAAGGTATTAAAACTAAGTTTTTCATACATATTTTTTTATTTTCTCAGATAGATTCATCTGTTTCTTGTGCTTCTTCGTGTAAATTCCAACAAATGTCTCCTAAGAGAGCACCTAGTTTTTTGCCACTGTACCAGTGCTGATGATACAGTGATAGAAACGTTCGCCATGCTCATCAGATTCGTCTGGGGATTGTTGTCTTAATTTTTTGGCGTGGCAATGCAGGAAATTAATTTTCAGGAAATGATATTCTTACATTTAAAGTATGGAAAACGGTAAGCATTCTGTCAATGTGAAAGCGCCAATCGTCGCACTGTGGCGCCTTTTCCCTAAAAGCGTTGCAAAAATCAAAAATTTGACAGAAGAATATGATAAAATGAATAATTACATCTGATAGAGAACTTCTCACTGATTAAGAATCCAATTTGAAATCGGATAAAAATTACGAATTCTAGAGTCAATCAAATTTGACAATTTTTCGGACTTACAAAAAATGCTTAAATTAAAAAAAGAATATCATCTTTTGAATTGAATTTCAGGCAAACTATGCAACCGATCATTAATTTTTTGGTGTCGGATGAAAGGTATGTTAATTCCAATGAGACGATGTAGAAAAAGGGTTATTCGGTCCAATATTTTTTTTTCAGGTGCAATTTTGCAAACACATGATATTTGGGTTTTTTTTTCACACTTAATAGAATAGAACAAAAAAAGTGACGGTTTGCGACGCGAACTATTAAACAGAGGTTGTTAAGTATTTAGTACTCTAAGTTATTTTCTTGAAATTGGGTGCCTATACTTGCCCGTGTACATGAAAACAATAAAACTGTAACAACTTTTACTACAAAAAGATACATTTAATTGTAGTGCCATCTCTGATGACACGCACTCAATTTCTTGCAATAACTCTGCACTAATTATCTACTACTATTATTTACAACTGTAAGAAAGTCTTGTTAAGTATTAAGTAAAGAGAAATGACAATAAAGACTCATTCGTTCTGATCGGCAACCTAGGGCCTGACATAATAAAGAAAACAAAGCAAAAACAATAAAATATTGTGAAAAGTTTAACATTATTAATATATAAATTCTAAATTATTTATCCATAAATAAACACAATGTCTTTGCAAAATTTAAAATTGTTTGAGTTATTTAGAAGCTCGGAAGATGAAAGTGCATTTAAATTGGCTGTTATAAAAGAATTAAAAGATTTATCAGAATATGAAGAAAGCGATGGTATTGAATCCAAACTTCACAGCACTTATATGTTTCTTAAAGCAAAATGGAAAGCCTCCAGCCGTACAACAACATTGATACGTACGTCAACATTGATATAATAAAAAGGTTGGCTGTTATCCTTAATGTTATTAACTCTAAAGAAATGGTGAATGGCCCAAAGTTTGATGAGTATGCATCAAAAACTGCCAAACTTTTGGCTCAATTGTACCCTGAAAAGAAACTTACCCCTACAGTACATAAGATTTTGGCTCATGGTAAAAATTTAATTGAGTATCAGTGCTTACCAATTGGAGAGTTGTCTGAAGAAGCTCAGGAATGCAAAAACAAAGACTACAAAAAGTTTAGAAACACTAATACTTGCAAGATTTCCCGGATTAGACAGAATGAAGACCTATTCAATATGTTAGCGGCTTCTTCAGACCCACTTATTTCATCACGACGATACGTAAGATCTCGAAAGGATTTGGAAGAACGTAATTATTGCTCCGATATGTTAAGTCTACTAGATATAGCTCCCAATGTTTATGACTTTCTTGAAGAGAACTAACTAATAAAAATCTTATACTACCTTAAAAAAATACGCAAAATGTTTCATTAGACTTAATATGTATAGCATTAATATTGTAGTACTTAAAAATTTCAAAAATATGTAACTATAATAAAAATAAAAAATTTAACATTACATTGAAAAAAAAAGTTTGTAAAATGTTATAATTTTTTTTTATTAGAGTTGAATTTTTTTTTATACTTAATAACTTAATATGTATAGCATTAATATTGCAGTATTTAAAAATTTCAAAATTGTGTAACTATAATAAAAATAAAAAATTTAACATTATTTTCACTCAAAATCAAAATTTTTTTTTAAATTGTGAGCAATATTTTACAAAAAATTTAAAAATAATTTAAAAAAAAACATTTCTTTGTAAATCTTTTCTGGAATAATTTTAAATCATAAAAGCCTTTAAAAAGAAACATAAAACATTTAAAATGTTAAAAAACATTTTATTATACTTCCCATAAAATTGATTTTTCCACAAATTTCAACTTTGCTAACCCATAAGTAGGCACCTAAAAGGCGTAGAACCCCTTTCAAACACTCATTTCATAGGTTGATCAATTATCTATCATATGCCTTTTAAATTTTTTAATTATCTCATTTGGTTCAAAAGTTATGATTTTTGCAACGAAAAAACTCAAATGGCGCCACTGTGCGTCGGATAGATGAATTCCTGGAACATTCTTAATTACCGCTTTGACATAATCCCCAGACGAATCTAATGAGCATGGCGAACGTTTCCATCAGGTGACGGTGAGACTCGAGCACTGGTACAGTGGTAAAAAACTAGATGCTCTGTTAGAAGACATTTGTTGGAATTTACATAAGAAATCAGAAGAAACAGATGAATCTATCTGAGAAAATAAAAACAAATAAGTATGAAGAATTTAGTTTTAATACCTTTCAGGTCGTTTTAGGGACACAGAAGGTTCGTTAATTTGGTTTAATTCGTAATTTCATTAAGTGCCACTATATCAGGTGAATATTTTTCCATAAAAAGGCTTAGTTGCTTTTTTTAACAAAGCTTTTTTACAAAAAAATAGGTTTGTTTTATTTATGAGGTCAATTTTGACCATAAGAAAAAAAATTATTCTACAGGTAATTTTTAATGTTTCACTCATTGACATGAAGTCGATAAAGTTAATGAGAAAAAAGTTTTTCTAGCAAAAACTACATCAACATGTACTTGACCTTGAACCTCCAAATTCTTGAAAACAGGCCGAAGGATGGCTGGTTAATTTGGTTTAATTCAGGGAATATTTGGTTTAATTCAGGGGCCACTATATCAGGGGAATATTTTTCCATCAAAAAGATTACTTGTTTTTGCTTGAGCAAAGCTTTTATTTATGAGGTCAATTTGGACCATAACAGTTGGGTTTCGAGGGTTAAACTGTTCTAAAAAATTATTTTCCAAGCAATTCTGAATGTTTGACTCATTGACATGAAGTCCATAAAGTTAATGAGAAAAAAGTTTTTCTAACAAAAACTGCATCAACATGTACTTGACCTTGAACCTTCAATTTCTTTAAAAGAGGGTTAACTATAAAAAAACGGTAAACGCCATTAAATTCAGCGTCCTCGAATTAGGCTGAAATGATATGCTTGTTTGGAAAAAAAAGTGACCGATTCATGCACAGTGCAATTTACTGGAATTCTTCAGATAAAAAGACTAAAAAAAACTATTTAGTACAATCAGAGGTCCTTTAAAAAGTTTCCTTTTTCATTTTTTAATTTCTGTTACTTTTTTACTCTATTTCTATTGATTTTTATTAACAAAACAGATATGCTTATAATGTTCTAGGATTTCTAGTGAATTTTATTATTTTTTCAAATAATAAAAAGAAGAAGCATTTCATGATTAAACAAATAAAAAAGCTATTGTTACTCAATCACACTGAAAGAAAAGTTTGGTTTTATTGTCTTCGTGTATTGAGTTGCTGCTTTACTAACAGTATTTAATGAGCATTAACAAATTTTTGTAATTTTGTTATAATATCTTAGATCGGTGTATAAGAAATTGAGTTACTTAGTGCGAGAATAGTAATAATAGTTAGTAAAAACTACAAAAAGCAACGCGAAATTTGAGGATGTTATATAACTTTTATTAGCCGTTTCGCTCATTCAGATCTACAACGATCATTTGAAATAAGAATGCATTTTAGGTTTTTTGTCCCAACATGTAATTACTAAAACATATCTTGAATCAGCAAATAATTTAATCGAGTATTGCTTGAATTAAGACAATTAAATCTTTATATTTATATCAGGTTAACTTTTTCGTAGAGTTATGTACATATAGATATCTTTTTGAAAGTATAATTTTTTTTTTAAAAGATCAAAGAACCAAGGCATGCGCCTTATACAAACAAGGTTTTGGTCTTTGACCTGAAAGGAAAGGGATAGATTATTTGGAGGAATTGATTGGAACTATACGTGAATTATTGATTAGGCGAAACAACCGCGAAAGACATTTGAATTGCTTTTTAATCGAGGCTAGTGTTATGCCTTAACCTCGGCAAGCATTTCAAGCCCTCAGTTGTTCCATTCCTTCACATTTTCCACAATTTAGTTGTGGAAATTTAGTTTTCCATAATTCTTAAATGTAGGACAAAGAAAGAACAAAGAAAGTGAAAAGAACCATGCCCGAGCCCGGATTCGAACCAGGGACCTTTGGGTTGAGAGTCTAGCGCACTCTCCACTTGACTACAAAGGCCGACAAAAATACGAGGGCAATTTGAGCAGCTGGTGAATTTTTTAATTTCTCACGTGGTAATTTTAAACGCAACACTGATCCTGTCAACTACCACCTGTTAATAGACAACTGTAAAAATTTCAGCTGTCTGCGACGCTTACTTTGTATTTGGCAGCCATGGACAGCAGACGATCTTGTGAATTTCGGAGAAAAAGCAAAAAAACTGAATTTCGTGTGCTCATCAAGTATTATTTTTTAAGGAAACCAAGGAAAGGCTTAATAAATACTATGCGGACTCTGCACCATCGATTGAAATGATTCGCAAGGGATTTACTGAATTCCGATGCGGTCGTACAAGCACAAGTGACGCCGAACGTTCTGGACGCCCAAATGAGGTCACCACACCAGAAATGGTCAATACAATTCACGATATCGCAGAGTGCGCGATATCGTGGCCGATTGCAGAGTGCGCAACATTTTTGAGGCTATTGGCATCTCAAAAGAACGGGTGTGGAACATTTTTCAAAATCATTTGTGGAACATGGGTGTGGAACATTCATCATAAACGCGATCGTGTAACTGATTCAAAGGCGTGCTTGGCGATGTTGAACAGAGATAACAAGGATTTTTTTTCGTCGATTAGTAACCGTGGACGAAATATGGATCCATCACACCTACACACCAGAGACAACGGAACAGTCAAAACAGTGGATTTCACCGACCCAACGTGCTCCGAAGAAAGCGAAGACGGTGCTATCGGACAGAAAGGCTATGGCGACAGTATTTTGGGATAAACATGGTATAATCTACATCGATTACTTTCTACCGAAAAGAACGGTCAATGGCGAATATTTTGCAGTCAAATTCGACCGTTTCAACAATGCTTGAAAGAGAAACATCCCTATTTGGCGAGGAAAAAAGTGCTCTTCCATCAAGACAATGCGCGCGTTTACGTTTTCTTCTGCGTTTGCATGTTGTTGTTTTTGTTCTTTAGCACCATCGACCGCCGCTACTTTGTACTGTTTTTGGCATTCGCATTATAGACGTAAACAGCATGCGTCGTATTCTTTATATTTTTCGTTGTCAGAATACACATTGAGAAAAAGTTATTGAAAATTTGCAGGTGGGTGCTTTTTATATTGAATCAGAATAAATTATTTTTATAGGGGTTATATACCTTGAAAGATGGATAGAAAAGAACTGGGAGTTTAAATATTTTTTCGTAGATAATGTGTATGGGTTAAACAAGTTTGACCATCTTTCTAGCTTTAGAAATGCAATACTTGGTTGTAGTTTGAATGATTATTTCCACGCTAGAAATTGTATTTACATCCATAAAATCATTCACACTAAAACACCTCATTATTTCTACGAAAAACTGCAATTTAGCTTATCTAGGAGATGTAACTTACTAATTATCCCCAGACATAGCTCTCTAACCAGTTCAAATCTCTTTTTCATTAATGCTGTAAGACTGTGGAATGCATTGCCTCGTAGAATAAGAGAAATCTCGAGGAGGGAAACTTTTAGGCAATCAATTTTTTCTCACTTTTCTACTACTTAATCTTATCTTATTTTTATTCTCTAAAATTTATTATTTCTTACTTAGTATTTTTAAGCTAATTAAATGGATTTACCATTTTTTTCATGTTTTATTATTGATGTTCACTATTTATGTTTTACTAAGCTTAAGAAAAAAATAGTTTGTTGTTATCTCTAATTAATTCAATATTGTTAGAATTTATATTTCATTGTACTTTAAAAGAACTTAGTTTCTTATTTGTACTCAATTTTTCGATTTTCTATAAAAAAAAATATACAATATTAAGAAAAATAATACAAAATTAATAAGATTTTAATCTTAATAATATAACAGTTTAGTTAATAATAAAACAGTAAATTAAACATATAAAAAATTAAGTTAAACACAAATAACAATTATTATAAAATAAAAAAATGAAAAAAGGTATAATAATAAAAAAATTTACAAAAAAAAAAACACAAATAAGAAAGTACAAAAAATAAAAACAAAAAAATTAAAAACTGTAAAACAAAAAAATAGAAAAAGGATATCTGAAAACCGCCACGTGGTTAAAGCTGTGTAAATCAGAATGTATTCTGACCAGCAAAAAACTGAAACATTTTCAATAACTTGATTCATTATTTTTACAGTGTACATAAACATAAGTTTGCTGTCGCGGACTCTCGTGTCCCAGCACTCGTGTTATTGGTAATTCGTCATTGCATCCAGATTTTAAAATTTTTTGAAGTTGTTGCATCTTGTTGTTGTTGTTTTTGCACTCTTCAAATAATTTTCGTGGGCATCTCTGCTTTAAGGGGAGGTTCTAGTAAAAACGTAATTTCCGAATTTTTTTTGAGCGAACGTAAATCTTTTTGAAAAAATCTTTTGTGGCATTTATTAGTGTATATTTGAAGAACATTATACAGAAAATAATCCAAAATGGCGGCTGAAGGCCTCGCTGATCAAAGCCGTGCGCATTGATAGCCGATGTGCGATGTACACTCTATAGCCCTGCTAAGTGATCTGAATCAAAAAACCAAAAAAATATTAACCTAGATGAAATTTAGGGGGCCTTGTAGATTTTTGATTTTAATAAAACACTTTTTTAAAAAAATGGCGGCACTTTGAAAAAACCCTGTTTTTCCTCCTATTTTCTTTTGCTTTAACGTCAAAAAAATAATGATAATAAATCTTTTTGGGAAAAAACACTAACTGAAGGCCCGTTAAATTGAATAAGCTTAAATTTGAGCCCTCAAACATCGAAATCGGTCACGTTGTTGAAGCGGAATCGTGTACAGCGCGGAAAAAA